>JAUCMX010000006.1:19659489-19774489 GCA_033459395.1 Hemibagrus guttatus
TAAAAATAATTTCCTGTTAAAAAGGTATAGATTGAATATTTCATAAGCCTTGCATTATACAGAAGTGAAGGCTGTCATTCACTCTAACTTAATCTTTTTGTGGAGAAAAATGGCCAAGTGAATAAGACAACTGACATGACCAGTTTTAAAAAAAATTAATTAATTCCTCATTTTAGCCTTTAAATGGTTCCTGCACTAATCATAAAAATCTGAATGTTGTCTCACTTTGCGGTACAAGGATTCACACTGGGTCTGCACTGCATAGCTTAATTGACTTTAATGGAGTTCTTGGCCATTTGATATCGAAGTGAAAGTATGGAGACTGAATATCAGGGATAAAAGGAACTACAAATACATCATCTAACTTGGGGTTCAGTATATCCTTCACTGCTGAATTACATTTTTGGCATCTTTCTTTTTATTATTATTTTCCCCCCTGAAAATCACACATAATACAAGGAACAAAGACGCTACTAGCTTCAACACAATTTCTTTTAAGCTCTGTTGTATTTTGGCCCCACTAATTCTCTGTTACAGTCCTGAGTGCACTGCACCACTGGAATAAAACATATTCAAACAATTAAGGCCACAAATATGAGCTACATTTTCCTTTTTCTTCTATTGTCTTTCTAGTTCAGGATGTCACTTTTTTTTGTACAAAAATACTCAAACATGTGATTGTATACATTATGGGTCCTCTTTACAAAGGTGGGAATGGCAATAATTAGGGAGACTGTCAGTGTCAAGGAGAGCTTTGGGTGATTTATGTAAAAGTAGCTGAAGTGTCCGCTTGACACAGAAGCCACCGGTCACTATGAGTTGTAGAGTGATTACCAGTATTGCATAGATTTAAGATGTAGTTTGATTAACTGTCACAGTATTTGGGCGTAATTGTCCTTGAAAATGTCTATGAAAAAAACAAAAACAAAGCCAAGTCTCGAGTGGTCTTGTGGCTGAACATTGGTATTACAAACATAAGGCTGTATAAAAATATCCTCTCTTTAAGCTGAGGTTTTCACGTGTGTGGCATCAGTGCTAGAAGGTCCCTGCCTAGTCACAGTGCAATGACAGGCTCCTCCCCTATTTATAGCCACACCCACATTCTTAGAGCTCCTCTTTCCGCTTCCCCACCTTCTCTTGGTCCCGTCCTCTAAGGCTTCGCATGAAACCGGTGAAGCCAGCCTCCTGTGAACAGCATGCATACATAAAAATTTAATCCAAATAAATGAACAGTTACTAATTTCTATGAAATACAAAAGACTTGATGAATAATTAAATTTATTCAAATATATGAAACAAAGTGACATACCCCTCTCTCTCCATTGTATTTTTCACTGAATTTGCCATAATTGTAGTAGTTAAAGGTTGGATAGCCTTCTACACCCTCCTGCTTACACAGCTCATGGTTCTGGCCTTTGGTGCAATCCACAGCAGCATACACAATCTAAAAAAAAAGAAATCAGAATCAACGTGTAATCTCTATTCAAACACTGTCAGCTACTTAACTATACTCAACACATTAATCCTTATGTACACTAACTAGAGAGCACATGTGTATAAGTGCTGCTATACAAGCTGTAATTAACAGGGCGTGGAACTACACTATCTGTCCATAGGCCAGCTGCTTACTCATCCTAATCTCAAAAAACCCAATAAAACGATGGGCTCAGGGAATAAATTACTGTGTGTAGAGGGAGTGAACAGATTTACCAAAAACATGGACAAGTATTTGATGATAACGATGATATAACAGATGGACTACAACAATGCTGACAATCTCCCTTAAGTCTATTTGTGGGAAGAAATGTATTAATACATGGCCAAAATTCTGTGGACTCCGAGGCTCAGCCTCAGACATTATGCTCACGAACTGTTGGCTGAATGTGTGATGTATTTGGGACACAAAATTGAAAGAATTCAGGAGTTTCAATGTCAGCATCTGATTGGTTGGATTCGACAGGATTTCCGAATGACGTCTGTGTCTTTTTTTTTTCAGCTGTCCACCTGGAAACAAAGCTGTTGTGGTGCATAACTGCCCTCATGGAAGAAGGAAGCCATCATGTCTACAACCGTGACGATGAACGCTTATAAGGATAAGCTAAATTTTATGGATTTTCCAAATAATGCAAAGTTCACAGTTAAGAATCAAGATTAAGATTTGCTGGACTTTTAAGTAAACAAGCTATGGTTTGTAGGAACATCAACTCTACATTTTCATGCCCCTAACCATGGTGCTGAACAAAACAAACTGTGATTGGTTGCTTTACATGTCAGTCAGACGCCCTCTTGGACGGTCCTTGGCCAATAAAAGCCAATGAACTCCAGACCTTACGCAAAACTAGTGGACACCTGACTATCACACCCATATGTGGGCCTTCCCCAAACTGTTGCAAGCACACAATTTTCTAGACTGTCTAAGAGTTCAGTGGAACCAAGAGGCCAAAACATGTTCCAGCATGACTATGCCCCTGCACACAAAACAAGATCCATGAAGACAGACTGAAGTGGAAGAAATTGAGTGTCCTGCACAGAGCCCTGACCTCAACCCCACTGATCACCTCTGGGATGAACTGAAACACCAAAACCTTCAGGCCTTCTTGCCTGTAATCAATACCTGACTTCACTAATGCTCTTGTGACTGAATGGGCAAAAAACTCCATAGTCACACTACAACATCTAGTGCAAAATATTCCTTGAAGAGCGAAGGCTATTATAGTAGCAAGGGAAGGGGGGGTACTTTAGTAGCTATTTAAAATGGTCAAACTAATAGCATCACTGGCTACAGCATCAGAGTCAAGGCTCTATCTAATATAGGAACTGTGAAATCCCTGGCTGAATAAAATGTCTAGCTAAGAGATGAGGTGGACAGAATCACATTTATAGTTACTGGTAGGGCTCCCTAGTGGTGCAGCAGAAAAGTGATTGCCCTGTCTTTGGGAGATCAGAAGTTCCAATCCTGGTCACTGCCATTTTTTTTGCAAAACTGTCCAGGATGGCATTACAAACTAAAGGAATAGCATTAAACACTGCACGGTAAATCAGCACAACAGTAACCAATTATAAAGCTCTATTCTGTGAGCTCATGTGTAAAGAGGGCAGTTAGCGCTTTAAAGTTAAAACTTAATGTGTTCGGCTGCTCTACAGAATTAAGCAGCAGTTCAGAAAGATGTGGTGGCTGACTCCATGCGTCTCACACATGATAGAATTCACCCTCTCTGGTGTCATGCCACCATGGGGGAAAACTACTACTACTACTACTACTACTACTACTACTACTAATAATAATAATAAACACTGTGCAGTAGTGTTTGGGCCCTTGAGCAAGGCCCTTATCCCTCTCTGCTCCAGGGGTGCTGCATCATAGCTGCCCCTGCGCTCTGACTCAAACTTCATCAGGTGTGTGGTGACAATAAAGACTTCTTCTTTGATATTGGTGAAACACTGGTTAACACTTCAGTGAAATGTATAAGTGCCAGAATATTTCGGTCTTCTTTACTGGAAGGGCATGAGTGAGTTTTATACTTCCAAGCATTTACAAATTTTAATTTAGTCTGTCAGAAAGCAGGCAAAGACAAGCCAAGTTATTAAACATTTATTGTCACATCAAGCAGTTCTGACAGGGTGAACACCTAGGTACCTTAATAATGTGAATCAGTCTGCTGATATTACAATCCACATTCATAAAAAAACACAGAAAGGACTGATAAAAAAAAAGGCGTTTTTTTTTTTTTTTTTACATCAGCAAGCACAGATTGGGTGGATCCTCTTACAATCCTGATATGAAAAATTCTGTGATAGTCAAGAACATCCTGTTCTTGGACTAATAGTCAAATGATACACTCAGCTATGGATTATAGAAATGGGGTGCATGCTCCTTCTTGGTAAAGTCTAAATACCCTTTTAGACATTCAGGAGAACATTTAGGGGAGCTGGAGGGTCAGGCACAATCAGGCTAATCAAAGAAGCTCAGGACGTACTGCTGAATAATGATCTCAATTAATCTGTTGTTAATTTGTGGCCTTAGAGATTGATAAAGTGAGGATATCTATCAGAGCTCCACAGTACTGATAAGAAAGCAGAGTGGTGAGGAAATACTGACACAAATGTTATCAGCCAATTCTGCTATCAATTCCCATACACTTGCTTTAGGGAATGCATAGATAAGAGCAACAGTAAAATGTTTCTATATGGGGAAACTACATCATGGAACAGCAGTGGTTTCATCAGGTGGCCTCAGTTAGAAAAATCATTAATGAAGGATCTTGTTATCCACATCAGGCACTAATGATCAGCTTTAAGAAAAACAAGAGGCATAGTACACGGCTAATTAAACTGCCTGATGCGCCTTAGTATACAGCAGGCTCATTACTATTGCAACAAAGAGCCTTTGAAATAAGTAAGCCACAGACCTCTTTGTGTTTGCTCATATTCAGTTCAATCAGTGAATGAAATTCAGGGAACTTACAAAAGGTTTACTCATTAAATCCAGCGATTTCTTCCCACTGTTGGAGCTTATGTTTAACTGGGCCACTTACACTTGTTTGCTTGCTATAAACAACACAATATACCATCAGAGTACACTGAGATGTTGCATTATAAATCAGGAGAATGGAAAGTCAGGCACTTGGCTGTTATCTGCACACTTGCCACACATACTAATGCATAGTCTAAGAGAGAGACAGGCAGCACTAATAGATAAAAGATGAACTCTGGGAAAACCAGGGAAAAGACTATATGGAAGCAAACAAAGCAGGAACGAATGTCTTTGAAGCACAATTCAGCCATTATGATGATTTTAATTAAGACAATTTAATTAAACCCTATTCCTGTGTGATCAAGAGTCCTCCTGATGCTCGGTCACAGAATCTAGCTCTACTGATAAAGAAACAGTCTTGGCACATTTTCCACATTAATCAACCGAGTGCCAAATGAATGTGTGTGTTTATCTGGTTCAGCTCATCAGAGCACCAGCAGATGGAGCTTTTTCTATACATTTCCTGTACAGGGTCACGGACCTTCATATAAATAATGTTTCCTACAGGACTTGCAGCTTGAGCAAAGACGGTCAGGGTGTTAACGGGAACTCAGCACGAAAGCAGCCAGCTCCCTTAGCAAAACAAGTTTCCAAATCCTACTCGATTGGGTAATGATGGTGTGCAAGTTCAAATTTAAGAGCTATCAGAAGGTTAAAGATGGCTGACATCATGCATTCCATTTGATCTTAGCTATTTGCTATGCAGTGCTAGTGATGAATGAAGTTCTGAAAGTTACAAATTATTCTCTGAGGCATTTCAGAGGTGGGTCAGTTATTTGGAGTGAACTTGGAAAAGATTATAGTTAGAATTATAGTACTGGACAGTGAAAAGCAAAAGAATGAGGAAGAGGGGATGGCTTCGTGTGGAAAACATTAAAGTCAGCTGGGTGTTTATGAGTTCGAATACCAGCAATGTGCCAGTAATATGACTCAGGATAAACACATGAAAAGCAGATGTCTAGTCATATACAACACGTGATGCTGATCCTACATTCTGAGAAATGAAAAGCTAAAGAGCAGCATGAAAATGTTAAATTTGAAAGGGCAAGAGACAAGACCTTGAAAAAGTTCTGGCAAATTCTAAGCGCTTAAAGATGGAGAGTGTCTAACAAAAAAACAGTACGGAAAGAAAGTAAGACTGATAAAGGAAAATTCTCTTTCATGAGATGGTGTCTCACCTTGCGGTCCTCTTTGAAAGTCTCAGCCGCTGTAATGAAGTGAGGGACGGCGTTCTTACAGTGCGGGCACCCTGCAGAGAAAAGCATGTCATCATTTCATCTTTCAGCTGAACTGAATATCATCTAAGCCAACTGGGTACTGGGAAAATGTTGTGACGCTTTCTCTCAAAGCAAAGGCCATAAATAGCCAAGAGAGCCATATAAAAATAACAGTGATGAAGTGCAGAACATAAAAACACAAGGACAACAAGGCGTTTCAAGAGATCGGCTCAAAACTTGTTTTTCTGTTTTCCTACTTACTACAGTTATCACTCTTCAGCTACTTCACAAAAACAAAAACCTATGGAGGCAATAAAGCAAATCAGGATGTGTAATTAAAGGAAAATAAGCAAGGATTGAGTGGTGTGATGAAGCCACAAGCCCAGAGTTTTTTCCTCTAAAGGCATACCCTGAGGTGATTAATTCTGCTTATTTCGTTTCTATTGACCACTGCTTAGCGTTTTTATGTATGCAGTTTTTTAAAAATAATAAATAGGACAGTTAATACTCTTCCATCACATGACATCTACCAGTCTGAGAGGGTGAAGACTATCCTTCCTTTGAGACTTCTGAAGCCAACAAATATGATTGCTGCATCACATGGTGCGCTATCACACGGTGTGTCATATGGTGCTGGAGACTCCTTATATAAATGTTAAATAATCATCTTCTTAGATAAAGCGTCACCATACAAAGCATTACACATTTTATTTGTTAGATAAACATTTTAATAAGTTTATTATATAAAAAACCTCTACCACACAAGTCCTTGCATTTTAGCAGCTACTACAGCAATATTAAGGTATTAATCAGAATGAGCTGATTAATGAGAAGCTGTGATTCTCCCTGCAGCCAGCACTACTATCAGAACTGCTGTTACAGAAAATAAATCAACACCGATCAGAATCAAGAATTAGCTACCGATGTAATCTGGGTTTTCAAATTAAAGTCATTACAGAGAAGGAGCTTAGTTTCACAAACCAGTGCACTTAAACGGCTCCTGAGGGTAAACTAATGACGCTTGGAGTCCCAGACAAAGGCCTGCTTGTGTGCACAACATGGATTCTAATTTCAAAAGTACAGCAGTCATTAGAATAATGAAGCATAAATCTGCTGACCCTCCTATTGGCTCATCGGCTTCTATTACGCAAGTTTCCAAACATCCAGACCTGTGTAAGGTCTATCTGACCTTGCATTTCCATCCACATACCTCACACATTTCAAACAAGAAATATCTAGAGAGCAAGATAAAGCTGCATCTGAATATAACACAGAAACACTCAAGGAACTTGCCCTTATGTCTAATGAATACTCTCTGATGATGTTATTCAGGATTATACAGTAAAAAGTCTCTCTCTCACTCTCACTCTCTCATATATATGGAGGAAGAAAAAGGAAAATAGAGAAATCTGTCTGGTCATAAATACCTGTAGAACTTTCTATTACAGAAGGCAGCACCACCAGCAGCCCATTAAGCAGGTCATTTATTAGAACCAAGCAAATCCATTCAACAACCTTAACTCTAATATGTGCATTTCATTCACAAATGTTCTAAATTCTGAACAAATGTAAATAAAAGGAATTTATTGCTAACTCTGAGAGAAGATGCTCATTAAGGTTTAAGATTAACAGTTCAACAAGAATAATGTGCACAAACATCATGAAATAAGAACTAATGATGTGATAAATAATCTGTTCTTAGATTTATTTTATTACATTGAAATGAACACTACCAAACCTCTTGGTTACTCATGAAAAAATACAATAGAACACACACACACACACACACACAAAACAGTTTATTACATTAAAACATTTATTGCTTATAATGTTTAATCTTTGAACATATTTTGAAGTGATGAGCCAATATCAGGATTATATCATGAACTGTATGTTTTATTTATTTATTTACCTGAACTGTTTTCTTGGTGCTTCCTGGGTAATAATCTGTCATCTTATATATACATAATGTTTCTGTAATTTAAGCTCCGCCCAACACAGTTAAGCTGAACTACGAACGTCTTTCTATTCTCTATATATGGCTACTATATAGAAGATAATATGGCAATACATAACATTTTCAAGAGGCACACACTGGAGTTATTGTGTTTCTGTGGTGAATTTTAAATGCTGTGCTACCGGGCAAAATTTTTACACTACTTATATTGACATAATTTATTCGGCAAACTGTATATTGAATCAGAGATTTGCTTAGTAACTTAAAACATACAATGAAAATAAAGTACAAAATATATTGCATCAATTTACCCCCCCCCCATCACGTGATGAGACGTTTAGCCAAAATAAATAGAATAAAAACTGACAAGCGTTAATTTAGGCCTAGAACAGATAAATAAATAGAACAAAGGACAGTATACATTAAAGAAATATTTTTGCTTTACTTCAAGTAATTTTAATTTTGTGCATTTATAATAGGGGCTATAGAACTGTTAAAGAGCAGACTTTAATAGATAAGCACAATTATCTCGAGCCATTGTAAAATAAATGCAGAATTCCGGGGAAGAGAAGCATTTAATTCAATAGAAGCGCTTTAGAAACAATTAACTAATCGTTTGAGGGCATTAAAGTTTTCACATTTTAGGAAACAGCATAATCACACAAATCCCTTATTAGACGGATGTTTCGCAAAATATTAAATGTGGGACAGGGAAAAGGAAGTGCTGTTTTTGTAGGGAAAATGAAAGCTCTCCATTAAATCTTTGAAGCTTCTATCAAAGGAAGCTGAAGACATCTTTTGTAGCAGCACCCAGTGAAACTGCTGCTGTAGCACATTTGCTCATTTATTTTCCCTTTGCTGCTTTCTGTTGTTCATAAATATTAAGCACTCTTCCCTAAGTAATGATAGCAGAATCAAATTAAAAAACATTCTGTGAAGAGTGTCATTTTAATAACCGGCTGATGGCACACTAACCTGTAGTTATGGTTTATGTTCATGCAACCTCTAATTACGAGCCTCATATGATTATAAGATCATTGCTATAAGTAAAGACTCAAAGATCGTCATGCATTTTAAACACAATTATTAGCATTCTGGTAGCTTAGGTGTAATTAGCAATACTACAAAAAAATGTAATCGGCCCTTTTTTAATGCTTTTGAGGCGCATTTTATTCATAACTGATGCTTCCACAATTCTAAGAGGGTTTAATTCTATAGACAGAATTAATTCTATAGGAACATTCACTTGATCCTACAGCCACACTACAAGGGCATCATTTAGACTTTAGGAAAACAGACAACTTACAGGGAGCGTAGAACATGACCAGGGCGTGCTTCTTCTTCTTGAGAGCCTCCCTGAAGTCCTCAGCCCCGAGGTGACTCACGCTGGATGGCTTCTCCTCCCATGACTGTTCAGGAGGAGGTGGAGCTTGTGGACTGAGAGAAACAGAAAGGGGGAAAAAAGAATCAAAATATAATATTTACATAATATAGTATGTCACTTTAGAAAATGAGCTGGTTAATAGTGGAAATGAAAATACTTTCAAATACTCACTTTGTATTATAAGCCAGAGATCATATAATTGTGAATTATAAATCTAAAAGTCTGTGGACACCTGACCATCACATCCATACCTACATGCTTAATATCCCATTCAGGATCTAGTCCCTCTTTGTTGTAAAATAACCCTCAGTCTTCTGGGAAGGTAGCTGTGGAAAATTGCTCATTCACAGTTCGTGACCATTAGTGAGATCAGGCACTGATGTCAGGTGAGGAGCTCTGGGACACATTCCATTTTATCCCCAAGGTGTTCAGTGCAGTTGAGGTCAATTGAGTTGCTTTGTGTACCATGTCATGCTGGAACAGGTTTAGGCCTCTTAGATCCAGTAAAGGGAAATAGTAATGCTACAGCATACAAATACATCCTATACAACTGTGACTTCTGTTTGGGGAAGAACTACATAATGTTATAGGAGTGATGGTCACGTGTCTACAAACATTCTGTCCATGTAGTGTATACATAAAGGCAATGCATAAAATGTCGATAGAAACCTTGACCTCAAAACTATATATTTTTTACTTTGCTTGATTTTTCACTTTATTGGTCTGACTTCAAACACAAACTTAACATTAACACCTGACTAAAACTGGCAATTAAAAAAAAAGTCTTTCTTTGGTTTGGCCCCGAAACTTTTCGGTTTTGTGCAAAAATGTTCTCAACACAGGTGCTCACATATCTCAGAGCCCAGACACACAAACAGACAACACACACCGCAAGTGTTCACCGCACACACCCCTCCAGGGACAAGAACAAGCACAGTCCTTTTGAGCTCAGGGGCCGGAAAAGTCACGGTAGCGACTGATTAAAATCAAGCACCAGTGAACATACACCCAAAAGTGAGTGTGAGCAGACTGCCACAAAAAAAGAGCCAAAAACCCCCCCCAAAAAACCAAAAAAAAAAAAAACAGTCATAGCTACTCTTTAGTCCACTGAGAGTCTATGCCTGAGCTAGAATGAGTCAATGTTTATAGCTTCGGCATTATCAGAGCACTTAGTACAGTGGTGTGATTTCTTATTTTTTTGCATGTTTGTCACACTTTAATGTTTCAGATAATCAAACACATTTAAATATTAGTCAAAGATAACACAAGTAAACACATCATGCAGTTTTTAAATGAAGGTTTTTATTATTAAGGGAAAACAAAATCCAAAACTACATGGCCCTGTGTGAAAGTGTTTGCCCCCTAAGCCTAATAACTGGTTGGTCCACCCTTAGCAGCAACAACTGCAATCAAGCGTTTGATAACTTGCAATGTGTCTGTTACAGCGCTGTGGAGGAATTTTGGCCCACTCGTCTTTGCAGAATTGTTGTAATTCAGCCACATTGGAGGGTTTTCGAGCATGAACCACCTTTTTAAGGTCATGCCACAGCATCTCAATCGGATCTAGGTCAGGACTTTGACTAGGCCACTCCAAAGTCTTCATTTTGTTTTTCTTCAGCCATTCAGAGGTGGACTTGCTGGTGTGTTTTGGATCATTGTCCTGCTGCAGAACCCAAGTTCGCTTCAGCTTGAGGTCACAAACAGATGGCCGGACATTCTCCTTCAGGATTTTTGGGTAGACAGCAGAATTCATGGTTCCATTTATCACAGCAAGTCTTCCAGGTCCTGAAGCAGCAAAACAGCCCCAGACCATCACACTACCACCACCATATTTTACTGTTGGTATGATGTTCTTTTTATGAAATGCGGTGTTACTTTTACGCCAGATGTAATGGGACACAGACCTTCCAAAAAGTTCAATTTTTGTCTCGTCCACAGAGCATTTTCCCAAAAGTCTTGAGGATCATCAAGATGTTTTCTGGCAAAACTGAGATGAGCCTTTATGTACTTTTTGCTCAGCAGCGGTTTTCATCTTGGAACTCTGCCATGCAAACCATTTTTGCCCAGTCTCTTTCATACGGTGGAGTCATGAACACTTAACACCTTAACTGAGGCAAGTGAGGCCTGCAGTTCTTTGGATGTTGTTGTGGGGTCTTTTGTGACCTCCTGAATGAGTTCTCGCTGTGCTCTTGGGGTAATTTTGGTCGGCCGGCCACTCCTGGGAAGGTTCTCCACTGTTCCATGTTTTCACCATTTGTAGATAATGGCTCTCACTGTGGTTTGCGGCAGTCCCAAAGCTTCAGAAATGGCTTTATAACCTTTTCCAGACTGATAGATCTCAATTACTTTCTTTCTCATTTGTTTTTGAATTTTTTGGATCTCGGCATGATGTCTAGCTTTTGAGGATCATTTGGTCTACTTCACTTTGTCAGGCAGGTCCTGTTTAAGTGAGTTCTTGATTGCGAACAGGTGTGGCAGTAATCAGGTCTGGGTGTGGCTAGAGAAATTGAACTCAGGTGTGATAAACCACAGTTAAGTTATGTTTTAACAGGGGGGGCAAACACTTTCACACAGGGCCATGTAGTTTTGGATTTTGTTTTCCCTTAATAATAAAAACCTTCATTTAAAAACTGCATGATGTGTTTACTTGTGTTATCTTTGACTAATATTTAAATGTGTTTGATTATCTGAAACATTAAAGTGTGACAAACATGCAAAACAATAAGAAATCAGGAAGGGGGCCAACACTTTTTCACATCACTGTATATGGGAACAAGCCCATGGAGCTGCTCTACTTTTCCAGGATGTATTTTTCTTTCAGGAGAAACAACTATTCAGCTGGAAAATCATCCTGCATACAACATGAATTCAGCAAGAAGACACTGTGACATCTTTTCAGTATTTATGATGACTTGGCTCAAATATTTCTGTATAACTTAGGTAGCAGTGACACAGATTCAACATGAGGTCTGGGGAAGATTCATCCTTCCTGCATCACCTTTCCGGAGCAGTCCCAGTGCCCCAAGCGCAAACACACATCACAGACAGACAGGAGAAAAACAGCAGCATTTACTACTGCTAGAAAGATACTTCTCCTTCCATTACTGTTTTTTATATTGCAGCAGAAATTATAGCTATGCAGAAATAATAATAACAAAAAAATAATAAAGCTGGAAGTTTTGGGTTATATTTTATGGCTCATTTTAAACAAGGAAGTGCACATAAGTTAGTGTGACTATATACACTGTATATATGCCAAAACATAGCTCTGCAATAGTATATACTATGAACTTTAGGTCTTTCTCTTCAAAACGATTAACAACAAAAAAACAGTGAAAAACAAACAGCTCACTTCTGCAGCCACTCGATGATCTTGTCTTTGGTTCGTAGCTGTGGTAATGTGTACTTTTCCTCGCCCTTCTCAAAGTACTTCACAGTAGGAAAGCCTGAAATCTTAAAGCGCTCAGCCACAGATTTATGGATGGTGGCGTCCACTGCTGCTAACACACCTGGACTCTGAGAACACACATACAGCAAAACAGACAAATCACACATTGAACTTTATTCATATTTATAAAGTAGCTTTTCAGCACATATTTTAGCAGTGTAAGCCCTTTTAATACTGACTGATCGCTATGGTTAAAAAGAACTCCTGCACATTGAGGAGAAAACAGTTGAGGCTGAGCGAGACTCTCAGGTCGTGCACGTTCTGAGAAAATGAGTTGCTGCAACTCTCATGGGAAAAACCTTCGAGGAAAAAGTTTCATGAAATGTCACTGAGCTTAACAGGTGGCACGTTAGACAGCTACAAATTTGCGTGTAATGTATTATGGCAAGATATATACTGACAAAATGTAATTTATTACAGAAGATAGCTGGGTCAGCTGAAAAACACACACACATACATATTATATATATATATATTTTAACAATGTGTAACTAAAATACTCAGATTTTTAAATAATGTTTTCTAATAAATGTTTCTCTATTTCATTACTGAATAAATATGCTTTCTTAAACAAAAGTATATTATAAAAGGTAAATCTTTAGATTTATTTATTTTATCTTTAGATTGAAAAAGGAAAAAAATTCCTCAAAAAACCCAAAAGTAGACATTAAAGTTTAATTTATGCCTACAAACAGGTTGCATAAACTATTCTGCTTTACACATTCAAAGTGGTTCATGTTGTAAACCTTGGGACTATAGTCACACAATTAAATGAGACATGTTTGTTTGGAAACAAAAGGAAAAAATCTGTCTCAAGCTCTATATAGACTTGGGTATAATGAAATATCTTCTGCTAAATAATTTACCATTTACAAATGTATGTATGCTTGTATAAGCCACAACAGAGTATCTGTTACAGAAGCTGTGCTGGAAATCTGGCTAATGCTAAAAAACTAGATTCACCAAACCACGTACAGTTACTTTTCATACATTAATCGGCTCTGCTATAGGATTTTTTCAAGTACTTCGTTTGATCCACTGAAATACTCTAGAGGACTGAGTGGCAGACTGGATGTACTCTTAGTAGTCAGTCCACTCAGTCCTCCAGCCAGTCCGTCATTCTGCCATTCATTCAGGCCATCCATCTGTCTGTCAATCAGTTTGTCCGTCCATCCGTCTGTCAGTCAATTCACCAGTCTGTCAGTCTGTCTGTGAAGCTGTCAGTCAATCCGTCCAACTCGCCTTCAGTCAGTCCAGCTGTCAGTCAGTCTGTCCAGCTGTCAGTCAGTCAGTCCAGAAAAATGCCTGCACTAGAACAGCCCACTCAGTGGTCCATCAATAAACACAGCCTAAACATTTGATGCTAAACTTTAGAATGCAAACTTTACTATCCATTTGTAGTACTATGCATTTATAATGTCACTACCACTTGTCTTGTGGTTATAGATGAACCTTTGCATTTTTCACATGACTAAAGAAAGGAAAACTCAGTACAAGCTACATAAATGTGTCTGAAACACAGATGCTCTCTTTCAGATGGAAGCAGAAATGAGAAAAATAAGTGAGCTCAGCTCTCTCTAGGGAAAGGGGCGTAGCAGCTGGAGCACGACTGCTATATTAGATAATGCACAGCACCGGTAAGAAAGACATTCTGCATGGCTTGAAAATAAAGACTAGGGCAGTTTGAGGCCAGTAAAGTTACCAGAGTCTCATTCTGTCCCTGTAGAGTTTTTTAACTCAGTGGACACACCCTGCTAATCAGAACCACACTCCATCCACATATTCACAAACAAGAAAAACAGCCAAAGAAGAATGTTTGTAAATCAGCCATACTCTTTTGAAAAAAGCGAGGTCCAAAACAAATGTTCAGCATTATGAGCACAAACCTGAAGCATGAACTGTGGTGTAACTGTATGAAGCCGTTTTATGATTTACGAGCTCTCTTTGCATGACAGCAATTTAGAATGGCTTGTTTTAATTAAACAAACAAATAGGCCATTTTAAGGTTTCTATATTTCAACCCCACAATTTCACACTTGAAATAATTTCATTAGGTGCACAGTACCCATGTGCTCTCTCAAGCACAGTGACTCTATTTCTTCTCTTTCCACACGAAGCAGAAAAATTAGGCAAATATGTTTCGCAGGGCAGTTTGACCTGCTCTTATTGAGCCTCATGTAGGGATCCTTTAGATTCACGAATTTTAGATGGAAGGAAATGTGTGCTCACGTCTGCCTCTTTGTTGAGGATTTCAGCCGCTTCGTCGTAGTCAGGCTTCATCTTCTTACAGTGGCCGCACCCTGGGGAAAACACAGCGCGGTCATAAAAAAGGTGACGAATGAAGACATGGACATAACACTGTAACGGCCTTCAATCAGACTCTCACTTTTAAACACGATTTCTGACAATGCTTGAATAATCTAGATTATGTAAAAGCATTTTTGACAAGTTGCATTGATGTTTAAAGAAAACTGGGCAAGGCGCCAGGCAGATGGATTTCATAAAAAAAAAAAATAAATAAATAAAAAAAAAGGATTTCTATTAAATAGGTTGAGAATTTAGAAAGCTGAAACAGAACTGATTCTGATTTGCTATGGTAAGGAGTCATGTAAGCAATGAATTTTTTATAGTGTGAGACGAGATGTAGAAAGAGAAGAGGTGTACTGTATATGTGGCAGAGACACTGTCAGAATATCTGTGTGTGAGTGTGTGTGTGTTTTATCAAACCACTAAATGAATGAGCTCCGCGTTCGTTACATGTTGCAAGAAAAAAATACGATGTCTATCATTAGATAAACTGCAGAGATTGCTTTTTTCCATAGTTAAATAAAAGAACATCCATTGGAGTGATACAAAACTAAGCGAGGGCTTTAAATTACATAAAAGCTGTTTATTATCTGAATTGCAGGAACACAATCGCCAGTGCAGTCATAATGAGTCGGTCATTGGAACTAATGCGTGGCGTCTGGTTAGAAAAACATTACTCCATTGCTTCTAAGCACTTCTAGCTGGGAGTCTTCTGCACCTGTTAAAGACTCTGACAAAGCCTGAAACATAAACCAGTGCTAACTGGGACAGTCCTTATGAGGTTACTAACTAAAAGTGACCATGAGGTAAGAAAAAAAAAGAGGAAATTTACACACTTCATAAGTGCTCTAATATTGCTGAGTGGGTTGGGTAATAACCGGAGATGGGATACTGCATCCCACAGCCTTGAGGATTTATTACTAATATCCTTAAAAGGGCCAGAGGAAGTTATTAAAGCATGTCTGTCTCCCAGAATTAAACAGAAGGAGAGTGAAAATGAAACCTGCGCATCCTTCTGTCAGTGACGCAAGCATGCATTTATTTTTGTGTCAGTATTTTGGCAGCACAGCTAAAGGCAAACCGATTCTCTGTGGCGAGGTGGCATGTAATCGTTGAGCGTATTTTTATAGTGAGGAGAGTAAGTTATAGAAGAAGTGATGAAGAGAGAGAGTGTGTGTGTGTGTAGAGACAAGGTGGGATATATCCAGTGCTCGAGGACATGAATAAACATCCAGTCTCAGGTGCTTGATTTAAAATGTATGAGTGCTGAGACAAAGTCAAACTCAAGTGACATAATCTAATAAAACAAGACTGCCACATTTTCTTTATCAAATTCATTATTTGTTCTGATATGATTATTTAAATGTCTGATACAAAGTGATGGAAATAATGACATGCCAAGTAACTGTCTTTTCAATGCTTCAGACACCGAGTGAGCAGCTCTGCACATGGTTGAGCTGCTGTTAGCCTGATATATACAGTCTGATAAGCATTACTGGAAATGTGCAGAGTGACAGGCCTGACCTCTACAATCTACACTGCTCACCTAGAGAAATGTGAAAATATGGACATGACTGCTAAACACCCAGTGTGCAAGAGACCTGAACAGCAGCCCAGAACTTACAGGGAGCATAAAACATAACCAGGACTGAGGGATGTTCCTCCAAAAACGTGTCAAACGACTCTTCAGTCAGATGAAAGACAGCAGAGTCCGAATCTGCCCAAGGTACCTCAGGAGTCTTGGGCTGAGGAGGCTGTGGACTGAGAGAGAGAGAGAGAGAGAGAGAGAGAGAGAGAGAGAGAGAGAGAGAGAGAGAGGGAGAGAAAGAGGGAGAGAGAGAGGGAGAAAAGAGAGGGAGGGAGGGAGAGAGGGAGAGAGAGAGAGAGACAGAGAAAAATAGAGAGATAGACAGAGAAAAATAGAGAGAGAGAGAGAAGAGGCAGAAAGAGAGGGGGAGAGAAAGGGATAGACAACAAGAAAGGGGGGGAGACAGAAAGAGAAGGGGGCATGAAAACCTTAATTACTACAAATGAACCATTAACAAATTGAAAGTTTAAAGTCAACTTCAAGAAATAAGCTCATGCTTGATCAAATACACTATTATTTCATGTATTAATATGTTATTAATAAGTTATTAAGAGTCAATTTTTCCTTGAAATCTGAATGGAACTATATCTACACATCCAAGTGTAAAAGGCTATCTGCAGATTTACTTTAAAAACTTTACATGAAAATATTATATTTTGTATTAACAGACATTTATATTGTTCAGATATTTCTATTGTTTCAGCATTTACCTGGTTCACTTTTTATTTAATGCTAAATTTTTTTTTTTTTTTTTAAATGCTCGTTTCATTTTTAAGCTTTGTCCATACTGGATGTCCCCAAGTGTCTAAGTGTATGGTGCGTAACGTCAGAGTAGTGCCTCTTTTCAGTTTTGTCTAGTTCCTAAGGAAATAAAGCAAATTAAGCATTGGCTATGTTTGACACAGATGCTCCACTTCACTCTCAGCTCTGGACATCTGCTCATAAATGATCCCACACCACGATCAACAGCAGCTAAGTGAGGTAGAGAGACACACACTCAGCCACTGTGTGCTTTCACAATCTCTGGTGTTCTTGGACTAGCCCAAATAATACTCTCAAGACTGCAAAAGGTATTAGGAAACAGGCAAAACATCGTTAGATAGCTGGAACACATATTTCTCTAAAACAGATGGACATGACCTTCCAGATTTTAGACAGGATAAAAGCAGCTTAAGAGAGCTTTAAGGTGCAGAGGTCTTTGTGCAGATGCTTTACAGGAAGACCTGTCAGCTCCAGCTGCAGCGCTTCATAACGGGACAGGGTGGAGTTTTTAAATCCACGTCATTTCCTGACTGTTGCCAAATCACAAGATTTCAGATTTCATTAGAACAAATACTCCTCAGTGACATGAAACCATCAACTTGTGCAATCAGCTTTCATCCTGTAATAATCCTGTAATGCATTGCATAGTGAAGTTATCAGACTTCCAAAAGAGGTGACTTAATTCTGCTTTGAATAGTAATCCCTTCATGTCATGTGTTTTGCAATGAAATGATAACAGAACAAAAATTCATCTTAATTTTTAGCTGGTAACCCAAATATTGGAGTGTTTTGTTTTCTGCCCTGAGGCTTTAACTATTGCTTCTCAAATCTTTTGCAACCAATGACCCAACTGACTAAAATATATTCCCTCTCAGACACCTTCAGTATACAGAGAGATTTTAGAAAAAATGATTTAACAATTAGTCTCATTATTTAAATGTGTAGAATAATATCCTGCCTACTTATCGGGGCAATATAGCATTCTATTCTAAGCTTAACAGTAATGAAACACTATTCACGATGTCTTTATGTCTACATTGACATGATTTATAGGTAGAGTACATGCCCCCATATAGACATATTTTAATTCTTGAGATTTGGATTAAACTCCCTCAGTTCAAGTGACCAGAATAACTCTATCAAACTTCAATTTATTGTTAAGTTTTTAATCTTGGGGTTTGATTTGTACCAGCGTAACAATATCAAAATGAATACTCAAGCTATACTTTACATAGATCATTTTGAGTATCACTGGCTTAAAGAAAAGAGAATAAGCATGACCTATTTAGCATGACTTAGATTTAATTATTTATTTATGGTTATCATCATAATTGGTAAAAACCTGTCTAGACCATGTGACCACCCAGAATCTGAGGTACTGGTCATCTAGCTCATGGACCAGACAAGTGTTTGAAAACAAAGAGAAATGCCTCATTAGAGCTATACCACAAGGTCCACTGGAGTTTTTGGGTGAGTGTGAGTGTGTGTGTAGTCCTTGCTGGTGTTATGACTGACAGGATGGTGACCATAGACACATCTCTACTCACTTTTTAAGCCAGCCTGCAATGTCCTTGGATGTGGCTCCATAGTTCTCATAGTGATACAGGAACTTTCCCTTCCTAGGACATGGGAAAAAACATCATTTTAACCTTAGCCATCTGTCATGACTTGGGAAATTATTTTACAAAGTAACAATAGCTTTTATTTGAATGCATACCAGAACATTTCACAAGCATCGGAAAAAAAGAAAGAAATTACAAAAACCGAGGAAACCTGCCTATCTAAAGGACTCGGACTGCTAAACTAAGTGGTGCTGCAATTCATTTTTCCATCTTAATAAAGCTTTATTAGTTGGCACAGCATATTTGCAGTGGCACACCAAAGGATTGCATTACAAGACTGTGGATCCCTCTGTGGCAGCCAAGATAAACATTTTAAATGAGTGCCAGGCCCAAAGCTAATTAGTGCACACTTCTCAAAGCATCTAGCTTAATCAAAGACTTCATCTAAGAGGCTTTTCCACTAAACCACATTAACACTGCAGACCAATAACACTTGGGCAAAACTGTAATCTGGCGTTTCTAAAAGTGAACAACAAAAACTCTGAGCAGTTTCGTGTTGAAGCCAGTTATATGCAGGAGCACATCTGTATGCATAGGTAATGGTTTCTTTATCTGCTCTGATTCTGGGTTTTCTGCCACAAATAATTAATTTGAGGCAGATAAATCCTAGTCTAGCTAAAGGGGGTGGGAGGTGGGGAGGGATGAATGCCAGCGCTGCTTTGTCCTTTGTAACTGTCATTGATCAATGAGGATCTGCATGCCTCATGGTAGTGTATCAAAAAAGCCTAGGCAAGCTATCAAACTGCATTAGTTCTCCTGTGTCAGATTTAATATTGAGACAGATGGAAGCTGTTCACTTATCATGTGTATTGGGTTTGGCCTTGCATGACCTTCAAAAGCTGTCAGGCACTGTGAGACGTGTGCGACTTTACTCTATCCTTATATCCTCCAGATGAATACTTTGGAGGAACATGTAGTCCTCATCTGCTCTGCTGTGTGGCAACTGAGCGAAAAGGCAGGATGTCAGTTCTCCAAATCACTGTACAGCTCACATGACGACACTTACTGCAGATAAAGGCTATGAAGACTGGATTTTTCCTAAATATATAGATTAGAGAGTTCACAAACTAAAATATGATTTCTCTATGATTGACAAGATCTTATATAAGACAAGACACTATAACTGTTTAAAGAAACCGCTATTGAGATACAGGTAATCCGGAGAAGCTTTAGCAGAAGAGGTCAAAGATGTTAACGGTGGCAATAAAACCATCTTGAAGATTCAGTCTGCACTGGCATGCGTGGAATGTTAAAAAATAAAGTGGAAACAGCTTAAGCGTTTACATCCAATTGCCCTCCACTCAAGGCCAATATGCTATCTAAGATCTGGTACAAAGACTGTAAGTGTAGTAAGTCAATTTCAAGTCAAATCAATTTATCTCGATCCTTTTCATGCCTGATTCTGAATCATTCGGTGACCTTTTTTAAAAAAAAAAAAAAGAAGCAATGCTGAGGTTGATGGTTCAGAGTGCAAAGGACTGCAACAGAAACGAAACAAAAGCAGCAGCTGGAGTCAAAGAGCTGAAACAAAGTGCTGGCACTTAGCTCCCGGAGTCTCATTACCGTAAGCAATGACGCTGAGCGATCGTTAGCCTGCGACTCCCTTCAGGGCAATGGCTAATGGCTCGTTGAAAACAGATTGGGTGGAGAGTGGCGTTTAATTAGCCCTTCCATAATTAAAATGGCACATATTTAGCATTGAATGAGAAAGTGTCTAACATTGAATGAAAGCAGATAAACTTGACCACACAGAGAGATGCAGCATAGAGTGCATTAACTTTCACTGAGTCACATGTGGGAGTAAAAACAACAAATTACATATAAAACCTGTGCGTGTGTTTTTTAGGATTCATTAGACAATGCTCGCTTTGTTGAAGGTGAAATACATAAAGGCAGATGTTTTTAAGAAAGTGAATACTGGTTACTGTGATTATTACCGCACATGTTGAGCCATACTGACCTCAGTTACTTCACAGAGAAACTTTCTGTGCTCTCATTAATTGATCAAGGCTTTCGCTAGCTCTGGATAGAAATGAGGGCAGGATAGATGTTCTCAGGGGAATCTACTCACTAAACAAACCTCATACTCTTCAGTACTTGTTTACCGGGAAAAGTTCTGCGCTAGATCAAGCCGAGTTCACGTCACAACTTTAGACTTGGCTAAAGCCAGCTGTCTCATTCCTTAAATCCCTGGCTAAATTTTTCATGATTAACTTCTTCTATTATATTACAGAGGTGCCAATAGAGCCAACAAGAAAATCCTAGCAGGATGAAATGAAAAAAAAAAGTTTACACTAGGGTTTATCACAAAAGCCCTGGTGTAGATCAGAGGAAGAGATTCACATCTTTTTCCCCACAACTGCATCAAGCAAAAGTAAGAAGTTGGCAAGGTCTACAGTTAAAAAAAAAAAAAGTTGTTAGCTTTACTAATTCAAATCAGTTCATCAGCTCCCTATGATCTTCTTCTTCTTCTTCTTTCGGCTTTTCCCTTCAGGGGTCGCCACAGCGAATCATCTCTCTCCACCTATCCCTATCTTCTGCATCCTCAACACTTGCACCCACTAGCTTCATATCCTCATTAATTCCATCCATAATCAGCTCCCTATGATAATGTGTGTTAATGTGACTCGCTAAATTACTGATGTACATTAATACTACATGACTCGATCACGATCACTCTACATCATTCAATGGAGTAGTTAGATACTTGTTTAAATTAAGTTTAGTATAGCTTTTGGTCAGAAACTATAAACTATATGTAATATATTTTCTTTAATCTGACTAATTCCATTTCTTTCAGTGGTGTGATTGGTTACATGATAATAAGCAGCTTCTCCACTTTTCCACCAACTAAAGACGCCACAGTTCTACCTCCTTGCTCTCTATTGCTGCATGACCTCGCAAGTCAAAGGACACCTAGATAAAATTAGCATGAAATTTTGTGAAAGTGACAGAAAAGTTTCTGATATCAGTATAGCATGGCGTCAAATGCTCAGTCTAATCAGTAAATGTTGGCACCTATGATAGTCCGTTCAAATCCCATGACCACAAAGCTGCAACTTTTTGGGCCTTTGAGCAAGATTCTTGTAAATAATTAGCCTGTGCCCACAGTAGAGCTATATTTGTGACAGCAAACACATAAATGCAAGGACAGTAAAGTTTATTATAAAGCAAAAGCCATAACCGTGCAGATTCTACACCAATGCATCAATCCAATCAGATGTTAACCAGTGGAGATGAAACAAGGAACAGACTATTTTTTTTTCCACTGGCTGCATCTGTAGGAGTCACCTCTGTCGATCATTAGGCGATTTGAAACACCTGCACAATTCTGAGTTTTGGAGATTTAGGAGGTTTTCACTCTGGACATGTTTGCTGTGGTACGATTCTGAGTGTGATTGTTTCTGGCACCCCTGAAGTGTTGGTCTGCTATCTAACCCCAATGTATTTGTGTTTATTGTCTTTACATGACTTATCATATTTTTATTATCTTGGTGATATTAATTGTAATAATTCACCTCACTTCTTCTGTGTCCTACAATGTTCCCCATGCTACATGAGTGTTATGGAAACTAATGGTGTCATCATTGGCTAAAACATATGTGTGGGTTACGTTACTTCCTGTACAACCGAGGACCTGAGTACAAGTTGCTTCACATTCATGGGTGTCGCTGCACAGTTCCAGTACAACCAAATTCACACCCCCTCCCTACAGGTAGCCTCAGGTTCGGTACCATGAAGCGATTCCTGGACCACGTGTCAGCTTTCAAGCAATTTTTCATGTTTTTTTTTTGTTCCAGACCCAACTGTGAAAATGAAAGCCTCCTTAGTGTAGTCTTGGTGTATGCTTATTAAGCAGCAGATCTTATTAAGCATCACAACAAATTTACCATTTAATACAATGTCTGCCGATGGTTTGATGTGTTCTGCTTCATCCACTGTCATCAGCATGTGAACAAGGGAGCCATTACTGTTATGCTTTTGCTCTGGCCCCTCACAGCAAGTGTCCTTCAAAATAAATATTTTATGACTGTATAAGCCCTAAGCATTTTATTGCCTTGTAAATTTTAAGTGGTTTATTCTGATATTACTTTCTCATCCTTGCTGTTTTTCCCCTCTTTCCTCTGGCCTGAAACAGCCAATCCTCCCCAAAGGCCTGTGACTAAACAATGCCAAAGCTTCAGCTACAGAATAAAGAACATCATCAACAATGGACTCTATGCAGCAATGACTTGTGAAGGTGCCACAAGTTCATTCCTTTGTAAAATCAGGATTAAGCTGTAAATACAAAGACTCACTCAAAGTAGCAGAAGGTTGGGTAGCCTTTGACATCATATTCCTGCTTAAGTCCATCAAATTCTGCTGGGTGGACGTTCATCCCCGCCAATACCTGCAGTGAGACGTGAGTAACAAACGATCAAATAAAACAAAATGGAACTCTGGGAAATGAAGATGAATGGCTGCATCATTGAAACAGGAGAGTGTTAAATTAGAGCAACATCAAAGGATGGCCTTGAGTGAAGTAGGACATGGTAAATATCAAACTCTTGTCGGCGTTGCAAGGTCTAATCTTAAGTTTCATGCCAAGATCAATAATAAACTTATTTCTTGATAGAAAACGTTACATTTCAGGGCATCTCCATTGCTTGGGTTCAAACATTTGAAAATAGACTTGAGCATGTGATCAGGTTTTGGATACACCAGGTATTACTCAGGTTAGACTCAGCTACATCCTGGACCCCCAGCAATATTTCACTGCTCAGCACTCAGACTCCTAGGGTTAGGGTTTTTATATATCTATATCTATATATACATATATACATCACTCGATTCTATCTAACCCCAATATATATTATATATATATATATATATAATTATCTCATTTTGGCAGTTAAATTTTTCATTTGAAGACAAAACTGAAAACAGCATCTGAGACAGGGATGATTTTTATTCATTTACAGGATAAACCGCCTGGGTTCTGTCATGGAATTTCTGGTGAGACGCAGCCCGACTTTTTAAGCACAGGGTGTTTTGGGGGATTTTTGTTTATTCACTTGGCCATCTGTTTGTTTTTCCTGATAAAAGGACACCTAATGCAAGTGCACAATTTGCCTGTCAACTGAATAGCATTTTCTTTTTTTTTTCCTGGACGAATAGCAGTGTTACCATCATTAGAAACAGTATTAGTGAGCAGGGGTTCATTATAAATTAATTGAGCGGGTATTAGAGGCCAATCTACAATGATGAATAACAAACACACACCAAAATAAAACTCCACAGAAACAGTAAAAACACATACAAAAAATACAAACACACACAAACACAAAAAATACACAAACACATACAAAAACACAATAGCACACCTTCAAAAGAAAAAAAATGTATAACTCCTCTCTGGCTGCTTGTATGCATCCAGCAGTACAGTGAAAAATGTGTGTGCTCACAACTGACTTCCTGCCAACTCCATTTCATTTCTTGAACACTATCGGCATCCTGAACGCACACATGCAAAAGTGCAGGAAGTAGCAAATCTCTTCCTAGCTGTCCACGTCTGCAAACTAGACATTCATTATACAAACCAAACAAATGACTTACTTACAGGCTGTCTGTGCAGCCCGCTGTTTTTCCAGCAAATATGAGAAATAAACCCTGCTCCAATTAGTGAAACTAGTCCTCATTTGCAGCTCCATAAAAAGAAAAGAAGAAATACGTTCGGTTCCTGTGGTGGTGTGATCCGAGCCAACTGCTGGTGCATGTTCAGAGAGATTCTGGCTTGTAAAATCAGGACAGGAGAGCAGGCCATGTGGGCCTTTCAGCTGCGTAATACTGATTCTGTTGCTCCATTAGTCATTCATTTTTTGATAGTGTAATCCTCTGCTATACTGCTGCTCAGGAAGAAGACGAAGTAGAATAATAAGACTTTTTCATATATACATTACAGCACAGTTCTTTCTTCACATATCCCAACTTGTAGGGAAGTTGGGGTCAAAGCGCAGGATTAGCCATGATAAAGTACCCTGGAGCAGAGAGGGTTATGGGACATGCGTGGTTCTTGTGCATGAACCTTTGACCTTCCACTCAACAACCCGGAGTTTACCGTATTTACCACATTTACTGTATCAACCTTGTTTACCTGTGTTTACAGTATTTACTGTGTTTACAATGTTTACCATGTTTACTGTATTTTCCACATTTACTGTATCGACTTTATTTACCTGTGTTTACAATATTTACCATATTTACCGACTCACCATATTTTTTAAACTGACTTTTTAAAAAAATTATTTTGGTGATATTAAGTGTAATAATTCACCTCACTTCCTCTGTGTCACACAATGTTCCCCATGCTACATGTGGGTTGTGGAAACTAATGATGTCATCATCAGCTAAAACATATGCGTGGATTACATTACTTCCTGTACAACTGAGGACCTGAGTACAAGTTGCTTGTTTCATGGGTATCGCTGCACAGTTCCAGTACAACCAAACTGACACCACCTTCCACAGGTAGCCTCAGGTTCGCTACCGTGGAGCCATTCCTGGTCCACGTGTCAGCTTTGTTTTTCTGTTTCAGACCAAACTGTGAGTCTGAAAGCCTCGTTACTGTAGTCTTGGTGTATGCTTATTAAGCAGCAGATCTTCAGCATCCCCATTTAATACAATGTCTGCCGATGTTTTGAGTTGTTCTGCTTGAACTGCTGCCATCAGCATGTGAACAGGAGAGCCATTACTGTTATGCTGTTTACTACCTTTACTGTGATTACTATGTTTATTGGATTTGCCATGGTTACTGTGTTTACAATTTTTACAATGTTTACCCTATTTACTATGTTTACAGTATTGACAGAGTTTACACTATTATTTATTGGCCATTAATATAATCTATTCTCTGTATTTAGTATATTAATCGACTCATCCCCAGTCTGTCTCTGTGCTACTTCTCCGTTTGTCTGACACTGTTTCATGTTTAGTGCAGCACCAAGATTCTAAGGGAGCTATATTTCACTCCTATCGTTATCTTCACCAGGCTGCGATGAGAAAAAAAAAAGTCTACTTGACTCCACTTTACTTGAAAATGTGTACACTTGATATTGTATGCTCTTCTATATATCTAAGGTCTAAACATCACTAGATGCATTAATAACCAAAACACAAGGTGACAAAATTGTCAGACGTGAAACTGACCGGAAAAACTCGCTGATCAAGGATATAAAATATCCTGCTGTTATTTAATGAAAGACACACATCACTAAGCTAAAGTGTGAGGAAGTGAATTATCTGTTTGCTGTATTACAATAGAGAAACAGCACAGAGAAGTACTTACATATTTTCCTTTCATCTCAGTGGCAGCTTGTTGGAAGATGGGCTGCATCCTCTTACATACACCACACCCTTTGTGCCATAGAAAGGAAGGAAAAAAGTGTTAAAAGGTTTACCGAAAACAGAATTTGGAGCAGTTAACCAATTCCTGTTGACTTGTAATAGTAATAACCTTCTGAAAACATTTTTACCTCTTTAAAAAATTAATTTAATGCATACAAAGTCTTAGAATATTAGTGCATCTAAATTGAAGACAGCTAGAGAGTGTTGTGCGTTTACCTAAGGCACCTAATTATTAATTCTATAAAATAGAAGCAAGTGAAGCTTAAATGAATAGCCTGGGGGTGGCCCTGTGTGTGCAGCTTTCAATAACCAGCCAGCATTTCTTACTACAGTGTACAACTTTAGAAAATATCCTGTTCACAACTGAATGTGTGCTGTAGTTATCTACTATAACGATCTTAAAACAGTAGAACAATGTGGAAGTGTGATTGGGAATGTGGAAGAAGTTGTCTCCAACAGACACATACTACTGAAGCAACAAATAATCATTGTAAGCACTGCAAAGAATGCATTCTTAACAAGTTGCACAAGCCTTAAGCTAAAAGTAATGTAATGCCTTAACTTGTCTGAGGCTATACACTGTTGCATGCTAATATACAGAAACATCACTGTTTATTGCTTAACCCTTTTTATCAGTGCACTGGCATTCCAGGAAATTGACTTAGACATTTTCAATCAGTACAAACAAATGCATTATTTTATTGCTGCAGGTCTGATATAAAATTAATCAGGATGCTGTTGACTTTCAGTGTGAGATGCTTTCTTCTGGAAGTGGTAGCTCAGTGTTTAAGGAGTTGGACTACTGATTGGAAGATTGTGAGTTTGAGTCCCACGACTACCAAGGTGCCGCTACTGGAACTCTGAGCAATGCTCCTAACACTCCATTGCTCAGTTGTATAAATAAGATAAATGTAAGTTGCACTGAATAAAGGTGTCTGCCTGGATGTATCTGTCTAAATGTACACTGTTCCTCTGTTTGGATAACCTTACACAGAATTTCAGTGGTTGAATAAAACACCTTTTAAATTTTAGATACTTATGAACAAGCACTTGGTGCCTCTCAGAGAGGAGAAATGGGTTTGATGATGTCACTGTTTACATTGATGATATCATTGAAATGAACTGCTTTTCATTTCAATTTAAAACTGTTCAAGATTAGTGCAAGTCATATCCACCATGGAAAGATCAAAAAAACCTTTCTACAAATATATTGCCCCTAGTATGCTAGGTAAAAAAAAAGAAATACTTATAAAAAACTACAAACTCTAAAAACCCTTAACAAGTGTCTACTTTCACATGAGCAGCACTGTGGAGTGTGACGTGGCAAAGAAATTGAATGCAGACCAAGAGCACCTCAAAACAAATCACAAATTCATTTTTTTTGCCCCTTGCTTATGACTGAGGATGGATAACCACCAGTGCTAGGTGGATATTCAGCACAAAAGTCTGAGCTGTATCAGTTTCCTCTGCAGAATCTGAGGAACCCTGTCGACTACACTGCTGTATCAAGCTGTTTAAAGATCACCACTGCGGATTCTGTATGCTATCTTGTGCTCCTTACTGGCCAAATCATACGTCAATCAGGTCACCTATACCACCATATTGTTGGCGGTTTTCCTGTAGTTAAAGGTAACTCATCAACTTCCTCTGAACTCAGTTTGGCAGTGGGTATAGGGAACCAGCTTGCGCCTACCACTGTGTAGCTTTTGGCTCGACATAGTGCTGTTGCAGTGTTTCCTGCCTTATCAATTTACACAAATAAATGAGCACTCTTATACCAAAGCGTCTTGGCTGCTTATCTGTAGTTTTTGGACTCTGTACTATCCAAGGGCAGCAAATGTGATTAAATCTGCTTGCTGACATCTTGAACACCTGTATAAGAAAAGCGCACTTACTATCTCTATTCTTTATGCTGCGAACAATGTAAGGAACGTTTATTGTTCTTGTATAGTAACAATAAAATGACTCAATTTTAATCATAAATGTGCAATAACAAACCCAAAATGTTTGCAAAGTAGCCTCAGTGATGGTGGCACAAACAAGGGCAAAGAGACAGAGACGGACCCAACCGCAGACAGACGGAAGCTCTAGTTACTCTCAGTGTGCAGCCCATCCATTGGAGGACAACAGATCTAGATCTCTCTACAAATGATCAAACTTTCCCAGACACCATCAGGTAGTCATGGCTGTGCACAAGGCTGTAGAGAAGGCAAATATCAAAGCTGAGAGTTTAGCCAAACCGAAATCTGCGTATGATTCGATTCTGTAGGTCTGAATGAGTGCCTCTGGCCCTGCTGGACTCAAGTAATAAGCAGTGATTAAGTGACTCATCGCTGAGGCTCCCTTTACATGGGCCAGGATAGATAGTGGAGGAAAGGAAGTCTTGTTCAGTATCCTGGTTTATACCTCCTATAGCCAGAAGGAGAACACATCACCTGGGAGCTTGTCTTTCTCTTCTGCCATGCTGGGAATTAAAATAAATCCTGTCTTGTAAAAGCACTCCATGGTGTGGCTGAGGAATTCCTTCAGAATTGCCATGAAAGTCCACACCTTGGTTTACAAACAGATTACTTTCAATTATTCATCACAGTGTACGCTTTAATAAGTGTCAGAGTGTGGGGGGCTCTAGAAAACTGTTAAAAGATTAAAAAAAAAAAAGTTGTGACCCCAATGTTCAAGAACATGCACAGTTGGAGTCTATTGTGTGAAGACCCTGAAGACCCACAACTTTCACATCTGGTGACATCAATTCCAATCAGATGACTAGGTTATAATGGTGACATCAAATGCCCCATGCAGATCAGCTAACTATGGTGGCATGGTAGTGTGCAATTAACAGCAGAAACACAATTTCTGCCTGTTTTTTTTAAACCCTCTTACAGGATTTCACTTCACACCAAGAGCAATTGGAAAAGTTCAGACGTTACACGAGTAATACAGCATTGTCTTCATGATTGTTCCTGGCTGAATGCCTGTGCTGCATCATTAAAATATGACGTCGTCTTCGTCTTAAAATCTTCGACGTCCAGCAGCAGCAGCCGTTCCTGTTTCCGCAAGCCATGAATGGTCATCGAAGATGTGAGCAAAATGTAAAAGCCTGACATAATCTGTATCCAAAAGCCAGTAGTCAAGCCTGATCAGGAAGTTTCTGAATTTGGATGCAAGCCCAAACCATCTAAGCTTCTGCACAGCAATTTAGGAGTTTGACACTTACCCTTGATGCCTCAGATGTGAAAGTTTACAGGTTTATTTCCAAGTAGAGATATTATGACCTGTACAAGCGATCTCACAAAAATACACTGGCTCACAGTTGGCCTTTGCATAGTCTGGGCACAATACTGTGCTCATAAAAGTGTTGTAATTTATGAGTAAAATTGGTAAGATTTCCCACTTCCTAGTAATTAATGGGTGCCACAGTTCTTCAGTCCCTTTTCTTTACAGTGAACATAAACTGCTGAGCAAATCATCTGCAGTCATGGTATAAAACTTTACATGCTTCACTGATGAGATTCAAATATATACTTGTTTTCAGCCACATTATGCCATTCCACGCTACAGCATAAATGTATATACCAATACACATGTATATAGATCTAAATGTATAAATGTATATAGATCTAATACTCGGGATAAATATGCATTTAAAATAAAGATAGTCAAATGGAATCTCACCTAAAACAGACAATTTTGTTAATTGGCTGATTTGTTAAATCACTGATAATTAGGACTGTCCAATTTTTTAATAACCCAAAATTTAACACTTAATGATATCACTATGATTTTATGATAGAAATCTGGGGTAATCAAAAAATTAGACAGTCCTAAATATCAGTGTTTTGGAAGCCAATATTAAGCCAAAATTCTGTTTTATTTGATGTTCCACTTGATTATGGTTTTTATGAGTAAAAAAAACCTGAGCACTCCCATGACCTCTTTAAGTGTTTCTATTATTTAGGTTTCTTTTTTGTTGTAAAGTGCCACTAAGAATTATTATTATTATCCACAATTCCTGTACTTGCTATTCAACTACATAGTCAACGCATGTCTGAATATTAAATAAGCTCGGGGGCCATTTTATCTAAATTAATCACTCCATTTCGTGGAGGCCGAGTAATAAAAGGCACTCGCTAAATTCAATTAAATCTTGTATGCGGAAAAAATTATTTCAAAAGTGCAGCAACAACAACGATACTAATAAAGTACACATCATGCAAAAGGAAAATATGAAGATTAAAGTTATCTACAGACTCATCCTTACTTCTAAATGTCTTTATAATATACGATAATAATATACGAACCGAGACGTTCAGTCGTGTAAACTTTTGACACACTATGCAAATTTTAAAAGCACCAGGCTTTAAACTTTAATTATTTGACAGTTAAACCAGAGCCATTTATATGCAGGATCTGACACCCTTTGAAACATAAGCTGTTTGAATTCACTGGTGACTGAGGACAGAATGAAGGTAGATCATCAGGTGACTCACATGGGGCATAAAACATCATGAGGATGGGTTTCTCTTCTCTTTTCAACAGCTTCTTGAAGTCCTGTAGAAAAAAAAAAGCCACAGAGCCCCTTAAGAGAAATGGCTTGGCGGGGTTTTTTTTTTTCTAGGATGTATTGAGGCTATTACCTCTAACTCTTAACAATACAACTTCTGTGCAGAACCTCATCACTTAAAGATCAGAATTATTTAGAGCTTATGGGACACAGGACTGGAGCAGACACACTAATCTTAGGTGGACATTATACTTTGGACGTTAACAATGGATAGTTCTACCATAAAAAGCTCTATATAAGGAAGAGTTAAGATTCCCCATACATCTTGAAAACCAATGATTTATTTTTACCTTCATCTAATCATCATCATATTAGTGAGCCATATAGCATTTACACTAATGTCTTACTTTAGAATGCATGCATGGATTCACCAGCTCTCAGGGAAATGTCATTCATCAGCTTTGTTTATATTCCTGCTTCATTACCAGATTGCTTCCTGCAGCTGAGCTTTGCTTTTGGCAGTTGACACCCCAAAAGATGTAATATGCCACCGAGCATACACTCCCCTGCAGCAATCAATACTCTCTTCAAGCGAGTTGCAAAGCCATCTCATCTCCATGAGTAGAGCTGCTTACTGATTGAGTGCAGCCCTCTTAGCAGGGAAGCTCTTTGGATTATAGCGTGTGTTAAAATAGAGGAAAATTTGGACTTTCTTTTCTATTAAGCTTTGCTTTCATAATTCCTGTTGTCGGTTTCCAAATTCTGGGCTGGTCTGCTGTTTAAGGCTTGTTTTAGTACGCTGCATATGCTCCTAAATGCTCCTGAACCTGTATCACAGCCAAGTGTGGTCTCAGGAGACAGCAGAACAGCCTGGTACTTCTTGCAGATTGTCTAACTCATTGCTTTTGTTCAGCATGCAGTTCCCACACCAGGCAAACGCTCAGGAAGGAAAGCTGATCTTCGCCTGCCCTAAAAGAGATACTCACTTTCTCCGTCTCAATGTGAACAATGTCTTTAGCTTCACGGTTCTCCTCCCATAGGGGGGCACCTGTGGGGTCTTTCAGGAATGCCACCATAGACTGAGAAAAAAGGAGAGGATAAAAAAAAACAGCCATTATTAGAGAAGCAGCAATAAGTCATCTTTTCCTGTCAAAACACCCCTGTCTTCTACCTCCTGAGTGTCACTGATGCTGGTGCATAGTGCATCCTTCAAACAATAAGATCTACAGTTTGTATAGTATAGACCTAAAAATCTATACTGTCCATTAAAATTTTACAACAAGCTCAGTTTTACAACATCCAGGTCAGTTTGAAACTACAAGACAATTTATGATAACGGGACATTTTACATGATTATCCATCAGTCAAGACCTTTTGCACATTAAGTGCTTATAATGAGTGTAATTGTGTAAAAGAAGAATAATATGGGATCCGGCAGCGGATGCTTTTAATGAGAAGTCTCAGTTTCTCCATGTAGGCAGCTCACCATTCTTAGCAATGACTCACACCAGAGCTCATTCATTTTTAACTGCAGAACCATTCATTAACACCATGTCAGTTATGGACAACCGTAATGGTTACACGGGGAAAAGGGGGGTGTAAGAAATGAACACAAGGAGGCGGACTGGTATGGGATCAGTCATCTAGTTTTACTACACTGTCAAACTAGCACCTTTGGTGTGAAGCCATATTTGTTTGTGTAGAATCACATACACAGAGAGGAACAATGACTACACAGACTTTATAAAAGTTTAAATACAGGCTACAGATGAATATGTGTCTTGACTAAAAACCCATTACTCAATTATTTCTTAAAATGTAATACTTTAGTAAACAGGAAGACAGCTGTGAAACGAAATTTATGTAACCCTGCTATTAACACAGGGTGCATAGCTCAGAGTTGCCAAAATCCTAACTTCCAACGTGATTCAAAAACAACAATTTGCATCTATTGTGACAGGAAAATGAAATTTAAATGATCTGTCACAACTTTTTTTTCCTAAACAGAACATCAGACTACAATTTTCACAGCAATTACCTTAAGTGTGGTAGGTCTGTTGTATTCTGTGTGAAAGGTCCCATCTCTGTTAGAGGAGAGGAGAGGAGAGGAGAGGAGAGGAGAGGAGAGGAGAGGAGAGGAGAGGAGAGGAGAGGAGAGGAGAGGAAAGACCCAGCAACACACAAAGAAGAAGGGTTAACAATAGTGCCTGTTGTGAGCTCATTATCTTCTACTACTTTTGGTAATATTTCCAATAAAACATCAAGTTGAGAGAGCACAGAGTGCACACTTACTTATAATGAAGGATTTCAAATCCAGCAGTCTTTGAACTTGGATCTACTTTCACTTTCTTACAGAGTTTGCGACCCTCAGAATCCCTAGAGGGAAAGAAAAATAGATGAAGAGACCGGTAAATGAATCTCTCATGATGGTATAACAGAAATCCACAGTGCAGCTGTGGAAAAAAACAAGAATCATATCCAAGCAGAAGAACACAAGCAACCCAGTACTCTTTAGGGTTTTTGACTGCATGTTAAAAAAAAAAATATGGAAAACAAACATTTGGGGTTCTGTTGGTAGGTAATTTTCCACTGTATGAGCCATAATGAAGACAATTAAAGCAAATGAATCACAATTTTGGCAATGCACCAACACCCAAAATGGAAAGAAGTGATTGAATTAACTCTGCTCTGTTGTCTATTCAGCTATTTGGTTAACAACCTTGTATTGTTGATTAAGAACAATTTATTGTCCCAGTTTTTTAATTGTTTGACAGCTGCACAACTTTCAAACACCAAAAAGGTTTGATGAAATATCCTTTGAAAAAAGTGGTGCTGCGTTTGTCCATGTACATGACCTGATGTCATTTAAGTTTAACCAATCAGCAACAAACAGTGATACAGACCCAACCCCTAAAGACAGTTAGACCCTATTGCTGCCCATGTTGGTGGCCAAATGGCAAAACCAATACAATTAGTAAAGAACTGCCATGGGAAAAATGCAGTTTCCATAATCCACTGTTAAAGATTCCAGAAATGTGTGCAGTGGAAAAAAGGCTACTATGTGGACCAAAATAGAGTGAGCAGTTTGAACATATACACATAACCTCATTACTGCTTTCTTAGAAACATGTTGTATAGCATATATGTATTGTAAATAAGCAGAGACAAAAGCTGAAACCAAGAGAATGAATTACAAAAAAAAAAAAAAACATTATAAAATGAATAGCAGTAATATATGATGACAAGAGTAACAAGTTAATGAAAAACATTCATATGAAATTTGGCAAACTAGGTTCTCATATGTACCAGAGCCCAGGAGTTAACTTTTAAGCAACTTTTTTCAAAGGCACTAAAATATTGACTATGGAATGGACATTTTTGCCTTGCAAAACTTGACCATCCACTTTAGCCCATTTCTGACAGTCAGTGTGAAGACCTAAGACAAACCAAACCATGGAAAATGCAGTCTAACCATCCGGATACAGAAACCTATGTGTTCTCAGTTCGTACTACGTAAGGCCCAAATCCGTTCAGCTCTGCGCAGATGTTCCCTAGATGAGTCACCTGACCAAACATTGACGGCTCGCGGTTACCTAGCGCATATCACAGAAAGAATGTGCAATTACTCACTGCCTTCGAATAGACACAATGCTCCAGAACTGCCACTTCCCTGTGTGCGTCAGTGTTAACGAGCATAGAAACATATTACACAGGAACAACTGACACAGAAAGACGACTCCGAGAAAGCTAAAGCCCCCAGAATTAAGAAAAAATACTTCATGAAAGCTAAAGCCCACATTCTAATTCTAATGGAATTTCAAAGAGACAGAATTCAATTTAAAAGTCTTGACATCTAACACCCTCCCCCTGCCAACGTCCTTCTCCTCAAAGTGGGGCTGAGACAGCCTTATTAGCTTTACGCATGCTTCTCATCAAACTTTCTGTCTGAGGAAGGACATTAAAAGTGGAAGAATGGGAAGAGGAAAAGCAGAAGTGTGAGCCGTCAGGTGGGAAATTCAATTAGACGTGCTGCGTAGTGAAGGTCCTGACTCACTAGCACAGATGGCGACTCAGGGTATTTACTGGCAGACGTGCCACACGCAGCACTCTGGGACCAGAGGTGATGCTAGCTGTAAACAGAGTAAGCAGTAGCTTAGGCTCTCAGCCACCAAGGGAGAAGAATGCAGAATTGTTTTCATTTTATTTCCCCCTCAGTGGATTTTCTTGGTCAATTCCCACCCACTACTCACCCAGCTCTCCTCCATTATACAACTAGCACTAACCAATCAGTGAGAATGCTTCCTCAGAGACTTGTGAAGTCAGCGTGACACACTTCAGAGGAGCGTACTATCCACACACGTCTGCATACACCCACTAATGGCTAATGGTTAGTCATTGTTATGGATAGAGGGAGAGTTTGCTATTTCTCCTACAGAGCACAGCCAATTTTACTTCCTTGGACTTGCATTCTTGGACTATGGATGGCTGTGACCACACTGGGATTCAAACTAGTCATCTTTGTATAGTATAGCGAAGGCTTTTCTGTTGCACCACTTGGCAGCCCAGGAGTTTAAATCTTGAGAGGCTGCTTAGTTTCAGGAGGTCGTGGGTTGAATCGACTGTTCTTTGACACGTATTTCATGAATCTAATTCTACATATTTATAACCACTTTTTAGAAAATAGGTATCGGAAAAGCAAAACACTGCACTTCTTAACAATTAATAATGGATAATAGTTAATAACTAATACAAATATTATTAGTAATAATTAAATACCATGAAACTGAATATAGCATAAACTACTCCGGATATCACAGTATCACTCAATGCATTTATATGCTACAATTTTTTATATCTTGTCTATTCCTTCTTATACAGCTATTTTATTGTACAGCAAACTCTTCATAAATTTCCTTATATGTAATTTTTTCTTATTTTTATAGGACATTTTCATAACACTGACAACTGTAAAAACATTTCTCAGCATGTCATACTGTGCATGAGACAAATAAAATTGAATTTAAATATTTGATATATCCACCGTCCTATTGTGCTTTCAGCATGAATCGTTTTCTGTATGTGTCGTTTGAGACGTATTGCTCACCTGTACATGATGTACTCTAAATCAAACAATGCAGCCAGAGGGGAACAGAAAGAGTTTAATCTAGATCAGTCATGACGCGCAACAATAGTTAAAAGTAACGGAAAAGGAAATGACTAACCCCGCTATGGCTCACTAGTTTCCCAATGAAACCATGACAATACCGCTGACTCAAACCAATCCCAAATGATTAAGGTTGAATCCAACACTATTGTCCAGCTACATTAGACTTCAAAGCTTGAAACACAAACATACTATAAATACATTTTCTATCAGATTCTGCATTTCACTGCAATTCAAACAACTGGTAAGAATCTTCATCCTTAAACATCTCAGATTCTGTCTTCCTCCAATAGCTCTATCCCTGACCTGGTGAGTTAATGCCCCAGCACAGCGATCTGACCATCTCTCAGGTCCTTGTCATCTGACAATATGTACACTTCTCCTGGCAATGCCATAAATTTCTAGCAAAGACTTTCTCACACTGCAGGCTCAGAGGCTTTCTCACACTGCAGGCTATTTTTTTGCTGAAGCACAGTTTTATCTTACTATTTGCCCACAACTGAAGGCTGAGTGATGTATCCAACTCCTAACTCACAGTCAAAACATTGAGCTTCCACCTGGACACGAGGATTGATAAAGTATCCTGTTTCATCTCCACCCTGGTGCACTTACTGTAGGTGAAAGAGTAAGACCACAGCAAAGAGCACAAATCCTTCAAGAACTAATCAGGAATCTGTGCAATTAGCAGAACTATTCTTCTTGATGAGAACTTAAAAGCCAGTCAGATAACCCGGCCTTAAGTATTGTTACTGCTTGATTGTTTCAGCTCTCCTTAACTTGCACTGTTCTGGAAAAAATGGATACTTTTCTTTCTTCTTAAGTACTAGAAAAAGAGCTTAATTGTAATTGCACCACTAGTACCAGGGAAAAACACACTGACAACAAACTTGATCCATGTACTTGCTACAAACTGGCAAAAAGGCATCTCATCAGTAGTAATAGTTTCAGCAAATCCTTAACTGGAAGGTATGAGAAGAGAAATTTTCCTGGGCTTTTCTTCTTCACAGCAAAGGCAGACAGAGAGAGCTAAGGGCTGACAGACTCACAGGTTGGAAAAAGGGAAAGAGAAAGTCAAATAGAAGGAAAAGAGATAAAGAAGAATGAAATAGAAGGGTACGCTCTCCTGGGCTGGCAGATGGTGAGAGAATTGCACGCTGCACAGAGGCCATGTCGCTGGCATGAAAAGGTTTCACTGAATTTCTTTCAAAGAGTCATCTTGCCTTATCTGACAGATCTGTGGCAAGAATCGGTGGGAGCTTAGAAATGAATAGAAGTGTGTATTCATGAGTGTGAAATCATTGCAGTCCTCCCTCCACAAACAGGGAAAAGATGACTGATTCATTTTGAAGGCTTCACCCACAACAGTATATACATGCATAAACTGTAAATTACTGATAAAGAAAACAGTGTGTGCTTTATACGGCAGGACAAATCAATCCTACACTCTACAATCCTGACTGGAATGCCTGACTACAAACAGTATTCCTTAAACTAGGTCAGTATTCTCTAGGTTCATGTACTTATTCCTGTAATGATCTGGATCAGGGGTTCAGATTGGATCGCTTCCTACAACATTTCTGAGAGAGTGTGTTAAGGCAGTACCTGGCAGGGGCCTGATTTATTTCATTCATTTACCGTACATTTACTCATTTTACTTTACAATTGAGACAAAATGCAGACAAAAAGTTAGAGGTAAGGGTCATTCTCAAGAATCCAACAGTGGGCAGGATGGAAGTGCTGGTTATTTTAGATCAGTAGATCAACACACTAACCCCTGAGCCATCACTACAATTTGTTTTTAATAATATTATGCTTATCCAATTAAAATTTGAGGAGGTCCAGCCACGTACAATATGACTACAAAAACCATCACCTCAAGTTCAAATATCTTGAATATGTTCAAAATAATTGAGTTTCAAATATATTATTAAACCTATTTCTAGAGATAATTGACTATTTTTAAGATTTACAAGTTCTTGCTCTATTGGCAGATGATGTTGCTAATTTTAAGCATTCATTTCAAGAAAAAAGCAAAATTGATCTGCTAAGAAAAAAAAAACATTTAAAGTTTAAAAAGAGTCAAATAGTCCTACAAATAGACTCGATAATCTTATATTTGGTTTAATGTAATCCTATAATAAAAAATAGTATATAAATTTGACTAGATTCAAGATATTCTAACATGCTATAATATATGTGTTTTGCAGGTATGTAGCATAAATGTGTGACTGCCATTCAGTTGTTGTGTTTTATTTCTTAGCTTCACGCTATCACTCTTGAGCCACATTCTCTGAACAGAGAAGAGACATGCTTTAAATGTGACCTGAGGGAATAAATGTATACTTTGTCCATTTGCCTTTAAAATTCTATTTTTGCGGTCAACGTTTTTTTAACTGGCTATGTTATGACCTCATTAATTTGACCAGAGAAAGTGGAAGTATGAAAGCTTGTGAAATCTCTCCTCGTGGCATGTATGGGGGAAAAAGCATGCTGCTAATCTGATATGAATGTGACAATGGTTCATGTATATAAAACTAAAATAGCTGAACTGCACAGGTTTATGATTAGCTCTGCTACAATTTTATGATTAGCTCTGCTACTTTGCTGGGTCCACATACAAACGTGACGCACCCGTTGATGAGTTTTTATTACAGCTATGATGCACTACATTTCCAGAATCATTCATTTACAAATCCAAATAATTCCAAAGGGATTACAAACCTTTTCCTCTTTCCTGTCACTGATGCTTTAAGCTTTGCCACTGCAATTGTGTCCCAGGGGCTCATGAATACTCATTCCACTACCTGTTAATTATGTTGCTTTATTTCTCTCAGGTGTTATATACACATATATCTCGCAAATTGCTAATCCACTGACACAAATGATGTAAAATGTTCAATGAGACATACCCGCAGTTTACCCAGGCGATGGTCCCTTGGCCTTTCACAGCCTGGGCTACATCAGACAGTAGCTTCAAATGAACATCTCCTGATGTAGCTGAAATTGAGAGAGAGAAAAAAAAAAAAAGGATTACTGTTTTATATTCTATTTTATACATAAACATATGATAAAACATATGACACACATTGCAATATAGGTATCAATATTTTGTACCCCCCACCATATTTCTTTCTCCAGTGAGTTATGACTTAGTAGCTGTTTTAAGAAGCCAGTAAATGTATTGCTAAAAGATTGGCATTTACAATATTTATCAGACACCCTTATCCACAGCAACAGAAGTGTTTTATAGTCTCTGTTAAAACATAAAAACCAAACATATTTTCATGCTGTTAAATAGGTTTAAGAACACTGTCAAGCTACAAGACAGGAATAACAGGTTATGCAATGAAAACGCATGGTGAAGAATACCATCCAAAAAACAGAATTTGAAAATTAAAAGGTGTAAATACAGTAGTGTTGCAACAGTGACAGTTGTATATTGCTAAAACACGGCTCTCTTGCGAGGTGCTCTCTAGCTCAGCTACTCTGCATTGTCAAAGCTAAGAGAAAACATCTGACACGGGAAAATGAAAGCGCTTGTATGTGTGTGTGTGTGTGTGTGTGTGTGTGTGTGTGTGTGTATTCAGTGAGATTCAAACCAAGGCTTTGGAGGATGAGCAGATGACTCGGCCATCAATCAAATGCTCTGTTTGATACTCCAGAGTCTTACCCAATGACCTCACATGGCAGAAATGGGCAATGAATTATGAAACCAATATATCTGGAGCGGCTAGGTCTTGGGAGACCCTCCTGCTGCATATAGAACGAGGCTGTTTACAGACCAGGAAACCACACATCACACATGGCACTGTGCATCCCTCCACCAGCGATTTTGTGCATTTCCTCCTTTATCTCGCTCCTAAAGTACACTACACTTGACAAACATTTTCAGTAACAGAAATTTTTATTATTATTATTATTATTATTATTATTATTATTATTATTATCAGGTTATTTGGCGCTAAGACAAGTGAAGAAAAGTGCAAATCCTTTGTACATGCAGAATCTCTGAAGGTCACAGAGGTCAGGACGGTCAGGGATGCTACACTAGATGGTGTGTAAATGTGTTTAACGTCGCCACAGCTGACAGCATTGTGTTTAATAACGTAGGCTCGTCACTCACCTGACTTAGTGTACAGAACAAGGACGTTGGTTCTGGTCCTGAGCAACTTTTTGAAGTCCTTATGGTCACTGACTCGCTCTATTAATGGGGACACTTTCACTGCCTGCAGCGTGGATACAACCACAACCTGAGAGAGACGGAGCAACAGAGAGGGGAAATCATTGTCATTTTTCAGTGTCGCAGTAAAATCTCCAGCTGCGTGCCTGCCAATGTAACACTGGTACTGGGTTCAGAATCACAACAGAGTCAAACTGTGTTGAGCAATGCCAGTCTGAAAGACAACAGCAATTACAGAGAGGATAAAAAAGCACACTTTCACAAATAGAGCTGTATTAATAATATTCAACTGCTGTTTTGATCTACATCCAAGAGACACAGTGCTCATTTCCAGAAGCTTCACAGCTGGGAAGCAGTAAAATATCTTGCTTCCAGTTCATACTTTTTTTTTTAATAACACTACAGCACTGTTCAGAAGGTAATGAATTTTTTAGAACAGCAGCAAAATTTATATTAAAATAAATATAGCAAGTTTCTATTAAAACACATGGTCTATAACTTCATCTTATACAGGAAGTTGTACAATAGATGCGCCTCATGAACAAGTGCATAATCATGAATATGGTCACATTTTCTGTGAGATGTTTTTATCAGTTTTTGGAAGTTTCCACTGTCCGTGTTCTGTAATGATTAGAGATAAAGCTGTAACATCTTCTGACAAAGTCTTCAGAACAAACTTCTTTGCACTTCTGTCTTTTTAGTTTAAGGTGAATAAAACTTTGCGGTCGTGGTGGCAACTCCCCTTTTGGGTCATGCTGCATTACACCAAAAATCTGATGATCATTTTACTACATCAGCATGCCTCATTGTGCTTTATTCCTTACTCCAACAGACTCCAGTAACATTTCTGTAAATTCTATGATTTACACAGATATACAGACAGATAACTGACAGACAGACAGACAGCTAGCTAGCTAGATAGACAGACAGACAGACACACAGACAGGCAGATAGATAGACACACAGACAGACAGATACAAAGACAGGCAGATAGATAGATAGATAGATAGATAGATAGATAGATAGATAGATAGATAGATAGATAGATAGATAGATAGATAGATAGATAGATAGATGACAAGCAGACAGATAGACAGAGACAGACAGACAAACGGAGAGAGAGAGATGGATGGATGGATGGATGGATGGATGGATAGATTTTATTGATCCTGCTAGGGAAGTTACAAGCAGCATAACAATAAAATTAACAACAAATACAGATCTTAAAAAAAACCACAATGAATATTAAAAAATATTTTTTAAAGACTTTTATTACATTTATAAGCATGTTGCTAGCACATGGGACAATATATAGTAGTGCAGGCCAGACTGATGAACCAGCGGATGAACAGAGATTACTTCAGACTCATCAGTAAATACATCATCTATGAGAGAGGAGGGAGATGAGGTGCAGGAGACATAATGAAGTACACCGAAACTTCTGTACCATAAATTAACATCCTGGTTTAATCTGCTCCTTTACAATCTCTCCATCATTCTACTCATTCTCTCTCAGCTTATGATTGTAGGAGCTCTACGCAAAGAGGACTAAAACAAAAAATAAGGCAGAAGCAGGTAACCTCTCGGTGACACAGTCTGAGCCTCTAACACATGCTCAACAGTACCCATTAAACCCTGCTTAATGAAGGACACGCTACTCTAGCATAAACGTTGACTTTTGACAGCTGTTTGGATTAACTGCCTGAAAAAATTGGATTAGAGTACAGTGTGAAGGGAAGGGTTGCACCGAGGGTCGACATGAGGGCTGATTTTCATTTCCACAATATAAATTTGCAGATGTGCAATTCAAATTTCACACCATGGACACCTGACATACTGACTGAACACAGGACACATACTGGTGAGAACTGTGTGAAGTTTCAGGAAGTTATAGAAAAAGAACAAACATTTTATCCTTCACTATGCAATTCTTCCCTATAATGCTGCGCTCACACATACAGCAACTTGCAGCAACAAAGCAACCAGAGATTATTCATTTTCAATGAAAGCTGGCGATTTACCGTTGGAGACTATTAGTGGGCGTGTCCAATGATGTGAGAAAGTTCAACTTACTCAAATTGCCAAGACATTAGAGCGCATGTGATCAATGGCAAAGAAACTGCTTCTCCTTCATCTCCTATGACATGATGTGGATATATACTGCTGGATTTTACATACAAACACCAAATCTCCCTCCAGACTGTTTCATTTTAGCCACAAGAAACCATAATTTAGAATGATAGTTGAGCCACCCACTGATAAATGTTATTACCATGGCAACCACTAAAAGGATAGGAACGCCTATTGGTCACTTCATCGTACAGCGACTGTCGACTTCCAGAGACAAAATCGCTGTATGCGTGAACGCAGCATTAGTTATAAGTCACTAAGCGTTAAAGAGTAATTTGCTAATAAAAATATAACAGGAAAAAAAAGCCTAAACAATGCATTCACTTTCCATTCACAGAAACCATTAAGACATGTGTGGAATCATTACACTACGTTCCACTAATGGCTATAGAAGTTTAATCACCGCAGTTGGGGACTCAACAAATGTTAATGCCAGGAAAAATCCAGCAGGAATATTTAAGAATGTTGTTATCAGCGACAACCAAGCATGTCACCTGTGAGATACTGAGGATCAATGAATCACGGCGGTGGCAGCGATGTCGGCGGTGGTGGTGTTACAGACGCAGACTCGCTGATGAGCTTAGCCCTGCCTGGTGACAGATTGAGACAAGCTCCATCTTCTCACTCATTAAAAAGCATGCACATCCTCACAGCTCCACGGAGAGATGAGCCGGGGGCAAATCACCTCCAAATTGGCTGCAACCGACAGACCATTCTCGAATGAGCTCTATAGACTCATTACATTTAAAAAGAAATGTCATTAGTGAATTTTGCCACATGCGGAGGCCTGCGGGACGTCCTGCGAGGCTCGTTTTACATAAATTACAGAATACTTTCCTGATCTTAAATTCATACAGGAGATTTGTAAGCTCTAATAAGCTCTACAGATGTGCCAACATTCCTAAGAAGAAAACCTGAACTGATATTATCTGTGGAAATGTTTGAATTCGTAAGCAATCGGAGTTAATGAGCATATAAGCATGTAAAATGAATGGAAGTGCATGTCCAATACACAGTCTGGTCCATGTCAGCTATAATAATACCTGGCTTATCATGAAAAATCATGTGATGCCTTCAAGTTGCACGCATCAATAGTGTTCGTTTTGAGTTTGGTTTTGACTGCTGCTTTAACCTAAAAAGCAGCAAGGTTTCAGTTTCAGGTACTGTATCTCTAAATTAAGGCATAAAAATCATCCTAATTACTAAACCATAGATGTTGACTCATAGTGGTCGTGGTGTGAGTGCTTGTCAGAGCTGCAGTCCTGCCCCAGGCACACAACATTGATTAAATGATGGGGCGACAGTTCAACGCTCAGCAGGAAGGAGTCATAAAGGAGATGACAGCATGGGGTAATTAGAGCAACGACAAATCTCTGCAGCAGGTGAATCATATTGCCTCTTCACATGACTTCAATGATGCCCCCAACAAGAAAGCCTGGAGTCATGCCTCAGAATTTGTTCCAAGCAAGACCCGAGTGTTTGCAACCAGAAGTGCTGAGGTTATCAAGCCAGCATTTGGCAGCTAATAAAACAAATGATTTTCCAGCTCACCAGCTCTGGAAACTGTACTGCAAATCTATAGTTTACAAGCAATCATTTGCTGTTTGCAAAAAAATGCAAAATGTATAACAAACAGCTCTTAACAAACACCTCGGATCCTGAAGACCGTTCAGAAAATAAAGATGCTCAGACGCAGTAGCGAGAACCACGTCGAGTCACGTCAAATTTCTGAACAGCATCTTTTCTTCACAAGCTGAGTACAGACCTGACAGGGAGGGACAAAATGGTAAGCCCATTACTGTCTGGCGATCGTCATGTCTCGTACCAGTCACAAAAGCATCCCATTTGCTTTTCACCAAGCAGCCTTGTTCAATGAGGGCATTATCCTAATGATGCTGCTGCTGCTTTCACAAGGCTGTCAGTGTTATAACAATCCACAAAGCATAACAAAAGGAGAGTCCCAATCACATCCTGTCGATCGATGCAAAGTGAAACAAACAGACTGAATGTGCTGCGTGCTGAGCAGCACTGATCAGACACTGTTTGGAGAAAGTATGGATTATACTGGAAGAAACATACACTGAAAAATACAATAGCGGTGGATTTTCTGTCTGTCTTGCCTTTTACTCACTGCTTCAGTAGCCAGCATACTGTTATTGCAACTCCTGGTGGATCTGGCTAGGTTTACATTGTTTATGTAGGATTTTCCTCCATTGAACCCCAATAGGGAACTTCACTGATTATTAACAAAACACAAACATATCCTTCACAGATAAACAGGATACAAAATGCAGGAGGGAAGAAAAAAATTAGTCTGTAGAATTCTGCCAGGAGAAACCAATCTGTGAAACCTGCCAATTCTTTCTCTCCGAAAAATTCATCAAAATAGACAAACTGCCATTTTGAATACGCGAATGAATCTGTGAGACAAAATAGAGTGCAGTGAGAAAGCACCACCTCACTAATGTTATCCTTGTACAGACTCGGAGAGGAAAAATACATCTATCCCTTGAGTTAATGTACAGAGTTAACAAAGTTAAACGATAACAGAATTATGTAGAATGCCCAACAAAGACTCATGGAGTTCTTTGTGTGTTGTTTACCAAATACAATATAACGATGTATGCCAGATTTACTAATTAACATAGTTACCAATGGAGTGGCTCAGTTCTCTAAAAAACATTTTTTTAATAAACTGCCTGTTTTTCTTGGAATGGCGAGATATAGTGAGATTATGCTGATTATCTTGAATAAGCATGCTTTTTCTTGGACAACAATCCAATCCACCTATGAAGAATGTGTCACAGATCACTAATCAGGATCAATCTAAAACTTGGGCAAGACTTTTTCATTGGTGCTACTGATTTACAATGTACAAACATCTCTTGGTTAAAGCACTTGGTCATGCAGTCATTCTAACCCGAACAAATTGCACTACTTTCTGTGATGGAACATATCTATACAATTAAAAGGTGAAAGGAAAATCTCTCGTAATACTTCTGCTCGATCAGCCGTGGAGGCTGCGATCCCATGTGCCCCCTGTACGTCCAGCATGACAAAGCTGCTTAATGGATGGCAACCCATTTTCAGCACCAAGGGATGAACTGATTCAGCACAAACTGACTGATGTTTTGTCAAACACACCTCTCTTTTTCTGATTAATGAGGCAAACAACTTGGTCAGGGAGGGGCTTTGGCAATACCTCCAACAACTCGCTGCAACTTGGGGATAAATTATAGGCGCTGCTGGAGGATGAGCCAGGCTTTACATGCTTAATGGAAAAAAGACTGTGCTGAGAGAAAAGACAGTGATCACTGGCAGTGGTCCTTCTGTTTATGTGAGTAACGGAGCTGGAAGCAAGAGGAGTGTGCAGACTTTATTCCTATAGTGGTGGTAGTGGTGGCGAGGGCTCAGTTGAGATTATAAGATCTGGATATTGCTTTGACTTGCAGGAGCAGTGACGCCAAATAAAGGGGCACTAGAGTACACAATCCAGCTCTTGCCTGAGCTCACTCCTTCTTTCCCTCTGCCCTAAGGTAGCACCTTTGTTTGCAGTGGCTGTTACAAAACAGGATGTGAGAAAGGAAATCGCCTGGGGAATAGGGGCAGAATGACGTGGCCATGCAGTTCTCACTATAATAAGATTAATAATCATTTTAATTCCTCTACATCTGCAGAAGTTGTACTCATTAGACCTGTAAACGCAGGTGTCATACTAATTTGGCATACTGTTGATTATGAGAGCATTCAGTCTGAAAGGTGACAGATTTTTCATTCACTCTGGCAGTGGATTTCGAAGTAAGGTAAAGACTACAGAGAAACGTAAAGCAACGAAATGCATGGCGTCGTGATGTATTAGTTATCACTGTCACATGACCGCGTCCCTGTGGCCAATACTGTGACTGTCCGTGTGAGTGGCCTAGCTAAGAGGGAGAGCCAAATCAACAGGCTATTCTTCTGATCCTACCACACGCAGTGCACGAAGGAAAAATGCGGCCACACTGTAAACTGCAGCGTTTGATCGGCGTTGCAACGCTGTAGCCGCAATGACTTCTCTAATGTTACGAGTAATTTCTCAGTGGCGAGCTGCAATCTTCCAACGCATGCAATAAACATATCCATGGATCAGTCCATACGCATTAGTCACGCAGTGACTGTGTGAAAGATCCAGCGGTCAGATTGATTGTAAGGTCTCAAGTTCAGCCTCTAATGCTCTCTCCACCTTTCAACTTCAGCTGCAGCCTCAAACACCAATCCCATATAAATGCCACGAGTAAATTAAAAGATTCTTGCAACATTTCCACACAATTCTTGCAAAAATATCTAAACGCGACAGACAGCTTTATATTACTCACCATACATAAGAATATATACATTTCAACCTCTCTCCTGCGTCTCCCGTATCTGGTCCAAGAAGCCATGATGCCGCTGCCACGTCTGGCTGCGCATGCGCATTTTGCTTTCCTCGAAGAACTCTAGAGTGGGCATAGGATACGTGGAAATGTAGTTTTCTCACTGACTACAGGTTTGACAGACTGGATATTTTCTGTGTGTTTTATATCTTGGTGTGAAGCAGATTTTTTCAGATGAGCATAGAGTGATCTGACAGCTTTATATATTTATATATATTACATTTATAAGTATTTTAATTGTTCAAATTTTCAGAGTTTAAAATGCTTGAAGATCCTAAGGCTTTCCCTTTGGATATTGAGGTTAAGAATAGGGCAATACTTAGCTATAGTAAATATTGACCTATATCAATAAAGGACATTTAAACATTCTTGCGTGCAAAATTGTGAGTTATTAGCTCTACACACTTAACAAACGATTAAATCACTCAATTACGTCTCAGCTAATCTCTTTTGAAAACATGTCCAGAGATTTTTTTTTTTTTACACAAACCCAAATGTAGTCCTAAATTAGTCATGAACATAAAACTATTGAAAAAGCTTTGAGCTCGCACACCCCAAACAGTTAATCAATTGCCATGGAAACTCATAGATATATAGGAGCAAACTATCTGGCTTGCGTAGGGGGGATGATCTAATGAAATACTTTTTACTGACGCAAACCTTTATGTTTTATGACATGCGACCATTCAGATATATGTTGTGAACAGTTTCAAACGCATAGAGCATCTTGTCAGTGAGTTCCGACGATAAATATGTGATATAATGTCACGTATACTCGGTTGTCCCCCTTTCGGTTTGAATTTGAACTGCTCTTATAGTAGCCTGCGCTCGCAAGCCCACACAGCGCAGTAAAGCAGCTGCAGGTATATCGGTGAGACTCGCTCACAGCAAAGGGATACACTGTTCACCATCTACAGGACGGACAGCGCCATTTATGCTGAGACTTTACACCCTCCTGAAGGACAGTCAAAAAGGTAAAACAACAAATAATTTATTCACAATACTTTGTAGTTAAAGTGTCTGGGGAAACTTATCTGGAGCAGCTGGTTTGTGGAACTTCTTCAATCATATTGCATCTAAAGTGAATAGTTGAAACAAATCTAATCAAAAGCTATGCATTCTTCAAAGAGCACGAATAGATTTAGGTAAAAAAATATAAATAAATAAATAAATAAATAAATAAATAAAGACCGCATTGTCTAATGGGCTATTAATCTGTGTCTTTAGTGGACTTTCTCCCTCGCACATGGCTTGGATAGGGCTGTATGCTGTTGTTTGTACAGCGCTGCCATCAATTATTAAAGTTTCTTCCACGATCCTCCTCTTCATCACAGTTTTCTTACTCTTTCATTGCAAATCCGTATTTACTCCTCATCCCACTCCCCTGCTAAAGTGATTAGTCTTCTTCAACAATGTGAGAAAGGAAAGGGCGAATGCAGACAGCCTTTCTTTTATCCCGTTACAGATTTACTTGCCTCTCACGTTTCGTCCTGAGATCAGAGGAGGTTTTGGGTTTTCTTTTTTTGCGCTCACGTTTCCAAATGCTGTTTTGCTTTAATCAGTATGCATAGATTTCCCAAGGAAATGATCAGCCTTTTATCACCATGATTAGTTTACAACCAATGGAGAGAAAAAAAAACCCCCTAATGTTTCCTGTTAGAGAGAAATGAGCTGGACAGTCAGCAGAAGTGGACCTCCTGTTATTTCTAAACATCGCACACGTGTGTTATTGTGTTATTAACTACCAGGTTTACTGCAGTCCATCAAACCTGCTGGTTATATAGCTAACAGACTTATTATTTTATGCCATTGTTCTATTAATAGCGTAGACGCAGGTGGATTTCTATCAAATAACTCGACGCTCAAGAGCCTAGTAAATATGAGATTCTTAACCCCACAATGATAACAATAACACAGTGAGAGACATGAGAAGATAACAGTGAGATGAGAAGATATAACAGTGAGATAGAGAAGATTAGAGTGGACCTGCAGTAGACTGCACATTGAATAGTCTCAGGAAAGCAGACACAACAAGACTTCTGACAGAAGCAGACAGATCAGGAAGAAGAAGAAGAAACAGTACAGCACCAGGAAAAAAAAAAGAAATGTCCTCATATGTTTATAATGATCCTTGTATATTTTAAAGTAAGAATAAACCTTTGTCTGAACAGCATTATTCTGATAGGATCCAGACTATCTTATGGCGTTTTATTATTTTCTAGCAGCTGCTATTATGTTTGTCATGTCGTCTTTCTTTCTCAGACATGTGTTTCGCAATTCATTGCATTTTGAAGTAGAATTAATAATCAACTTTCCTGAAGAAAGGCACAGAAAAAAAGCACTATGTTTTTTTTTCCCCTCCCTTCCAGCCAGACAGGATACCATTTGTACAACTTGAAGACTGAGACCAATTGAACCTTTGTTTAGGGGGGGAAAAAAACCCCAACAACATCTGACCTTCACCATGTACATATTTTTATAGCTTGACTAATATTCCATCTGTTTACATTTTGTTTTCACATCCTTAAGTATTCAAATCTGATCAAGATGTTTGGACTAAGTTGTGTTGCAGATGCCATCATTCACTTTCTATTTTGATGCATCAAATCCACATCAGGTGATCATCTGTTTTTGTGCTTGAATGATTTTTGAGTGGTTCTGCTGATCACATGAAGTTGCAAACTACTTGATTGTAATAGTGCACCTTGGGCTAAAAAAACAAAGCCACTACAATGACTCCAATACGGCTTGGGATAGTAAAGAACAGCAGGGGGCACTGTTGGGTGGTTCTATTGACCTGTGTACACTTTCATGCATGGAAGCGATGAGCATCCATGGTCAGAGAGGAACACATGGGCTCTCATTATGCAGAAACCCTATAAACATGCATCAGGAGATGAAGATGCCACAATATATCGCTTTATTACAAAGACCGTCCTAGTCAATATGGCACTCTGAATGATTTCATTTAGAACGCGCATGACTAGATACAACTATGATGTGACCTGCTTACTCTCCAGAGCTGGGGTTTTTTTTGTTTGTTTGTTTAGGTAGATTGCTTTAAAATGACATCTTTTTGATCCTTGCACATTGAAACCGGCACACGTCTTTCACTGAAGTGCAAATGAGATATTAAAATCTGCTGATGTACAAATTATAGTATGTAAACCTGAGTGCTAATTTACACTTCACATGTTTCTATCAATATTTATGCAGTCTCATTCACTGCGCAACTTAATGAATGGTGTGGCAACAACCTCTCACTGATTGATTCAGTCTCCGTATTCCTCTGGTTACGGTGCTGCTACTTGGAGACGCACTCATCATGTGTTTAGAAACTCTCATGGCAGAGTATGCAAGCAAGATTTAGCAATTAGGAGCATGGCATATGATTTCTTTTTCTAATAGCTTTGATTCATTGCACCATGTTGTTACTATTAAACAAATGCAACTAATAACCATTGAGGAAGTTGGGTTTGTGCTATGTCTCATTTTTAGGATGCACACCCACCTGACTGTAGATTTTCCTCAGCCTGCCTCTGGATCTATTGTGTGCATGTGTGCCTTTATTTTGTCTACTAAGTTCACTAAAGCTTACATAAACAAATCTGCTTGACAAAGCTATTAATATTCATATAGTCCTTATGCTTGTGCCATTAGATTTAGGCGTGTCCTTGGTTCCTGGGGCGTCTTTTTCAGATGTAAAACAGGGGTTTCATCCATAATGAACTTATGAGAGCTTTCCTTAGTTTGAAATACTCAAGCCCAAGCTTCTCAGGACAGCTAGTACAGTCCGGATGCATCTGTAGAAAGAGTCGTGAAAGTAAAAGGCTGTCTCTAAATCTCACTTAATATCACCCTAAATAATTTCAACTCATTAATACAATCTTGTGAAGTAAAGACTCAGTGACCCTCATCAAAGTTTCATTAGACGCATATTTAAAAGGTGCCATATGAATTATTTCCGACGTCAAGACATCAATCGAGCGAGGACAACAGGAATAAAAGTTTAATGGAGAGGAACTTGATCTGACTGACACTAACCCTGGACTCGGCTAATTTTTAAGAATGCCAACTCTGTGACACGGTACAATCAGTCATGTGCAGACAGACAGGCAGGGTTCCTTCCTTCTTCAAGACAAAAAAAAAAACATAAAAATTGAGGATTAGTCTAAGGACAATTACCTGGAATTAATTTTAAAAAGTCGTGTCATCACATGTTGAGCTCTGGCATCTGGTGATCATTGTGCTATGCAAATGAGTGATGTTAGAAAATTACAGACCCTCCCTTTGTTACAGCCTATCTGTAACAACACATTTTTTGTCGTAACATGGTTATAACATGGTTTTCTCTTCACAGTGTTGAGTATTTAAATATGTTGAAATGTCATAGCTAATGACCTGGCATGCCATTTGCACGCATGCCTCGCTCTTTGATATTTACAGTGAATTTGAGAGATTGCGTTTGAGAGCACCTGTGATCTATGCTCTCTTTTTACAAGCTTATGATGTTTGCAGAAGAAACAAATCTTTCTGTTTTAATAATCACAAACTGTCAAACACCATGTCGTCTCTCACAAGCTGTTATCATTCAAGTGCATTTGGTGTTGTGCCATTCAGTCCCAGGGAGCTTATTATTCATTGGTTGTTTGTTTCCTCACAACCTGGGGCAGTGTAATATAAAAGACAATAAAACACTGTGTCCAGGCTAGTGCATGTTTGCACTTTTTCCAGACTGCTTTACCTTTGGCTTGATGTCTCTTTGATTGCTGCCCTTGGCACTTTAGACCCTAATGTGTTCCATCAACATAAATAGGTTAGTAATAAATTAAGAATGCAGTCATTATTTTTATAGAGTAAATAAGAAAAATGCTTTTAGAATGGTGAACATGCTGTGTGTGTGTGTGAGTGAGAGAGAGAGAGAGAGAGAGAGAGAGAGAAAGTGCGACCGTAGACATGACATTTCTCCAGAATGAAAAAACAGAAGCCATGTCATCTTTGATTTATTTTCACTTAATAGATTTTAGAAAGGCCATCATTCACAATAACTAACTAATAAGAAGGTCTGCAGAGATTTACAGTGTTTTGAAAACTTTGGAAAGTGTTCAATTTGAGCATCGCTATGCTTCAGTAAAGACGCTGACATTCGTGTTGTTTCTTCAACATACAGCAAAAAAAAACCAACTCCATGACATTTTCCTGACCAGTTTAGGGAACCGTGCTCGTAGCGAATTCCAGTGATAATAGACGCTCCGAAGCTCCAGGGTTGTCCTCCAGTTTGTTGGGAATTTAATGAATCCCTATCATTATTCCGACTTCCATCAAGGCTAGAAAAGATGGAAGAGCTGTGCCTTTGGCTGATTTTCAAGAGAATTGAATGCCACGATGTCTTTTGTTTGGCTTTGTTCTGCAGCTGGGAATGGAGTGGCAGAGTGGGGGGAATTGAATGTTTGCCAAACAGTTGAGGGCCTTGATTGGGAAAAAATCTAGCTGTACACTAAAAATAACAAGATTGGAGAAGATCAAATTATTGTCTGGGCCCATTCAACCTTGTTGAGCCAAGGCTGCATATTGTTTACGATTGTGTGGCTGTGTGAAGCACAGATAGACGACTGTGCTCTCCTCAGGCACAGAAATGTGATCTATGATATTACTGAGCTGATGGCTGTTTACAGCCTTAATAACACTTTATTATTATTATTGCAATTGAAGAGGCTCCATTTGTCTCGAGTGTCATCGTATTCTTGATGTTTTTCTAGTAAACTAGTATAAAATAGAATGAATGACTTCTTTTATGTGTAATTGCCATTCATTTCTGCCATGGATGTATAGCTATCAAGATGCTCACTTTGTAGGTCGGGTTTAAATAAAGCACAGTGAAGCGTGGCGTTTTCACACTTCTATATAGTGAGTATCTGCAAAAATTAGTCATACACTAGCAGTAGCAAAGGTTTTTGGGTTTTTTTTTTTTGGATAATGTATAGAGAAGAAAGTGTATATTTAATGCACTCTGGTGAATTCTTATGGCATGAAGTAAACAATTCCAATTCATGAATTCAAAGAAACAACAATTAACCACTGATCATATCTTGGCTACTAAGGAAACTAATACGTGTGTAATTTCTCATTTAAATCATTTCACCTTTCAAAGCACCCTTAGATACTTGGGTTTTTCTCCAGTGAGAGAACTTAATGTTTCATTTGCATAATGTGATTAAATCATTCCAAGCACTTGATACATATCACTGTCAGTATGCATTTTCAGAATTGAGTTCTATCAGTATTTTGTGTTGCTGAATGATCCTCAATACTTCTTGACCTATTTTGTACCTAGGCGCTACGTGTGAAACATGACATGCTATGCTATGCATTATGCAACTTTCTGTTATTTAAGCTAGTTATATAAAACAGATCATAAAACTCTTTTCTCTATAATAATGTTCAAATAAAACACTGAACTATTGACACAGAATATCTTCCTGGACTAAGAAGAGGAGAATGTGCTTCTCTGTTTATAATTCCATTTGGAAAGCGTGATTTTTTTTTTTTTTTTTTTTTTTTTTTTTTTTTTTTTTTGTGTAAAGCCGGATTCATGCTCTGAGCTTATAAAAGAAGGATGACGTGATGGTATGCATCTTTCCCCCAATATTGTTTTCGGTTCATTGCAAGGAGGATTCAATAAGGAGATGGGAAAAGGAGTAGAGACCAAAATACTCCCACAGTCGATTTGGCCATTGTGGGGGAGGGACACTATTCCCATTGATAGTGTTGATGGTGAAGCCCCCAAAAGCTAGAGAAAGGAAACCCATTCAGCGCAATGGGCGGCTCTACTCTACTATGGGAGATGGGTGTTACAGCTTTTGTGGCACATGGTGGGAACATTGTCCTTATTCCAGTGATTTAATACTGCCAGGTTTAAGCAGCTTTACTGTGCCTCCTGACTAGAAGAGACTGAGGGTTGCCCCCCCTTTAAGCATTTCCACAAGGTGGGAAGTAAGCGTCTTAAGAAATCATGCATGCCATGAGTAGTTTTTCCTCTTCTGATGTGTAAATTGAATATTGACTTAATCTGTTGTAGTTGCTCTCTGGAACACTCAATATCTCATTAGGAATGGGACAAATGTGTCATTTTCCAAAGTAGAAAAATGATGGTGAATGAAGGAAATGGACAATAACAGTGACAAAAAAAGACCAGTATGTATATTCACAGGTTCAGAGCTGAGATATCTTGACACATGCCCTATCTTTGGAAAGAAAGATGCTGCTGTTTGAATTGTAAACCACACTGCCATGATTTTCACATAAATGATATTTATTTTAAATATTAGTATTTTGAGTCATAAACTGACCTGTTACTATATAATGGCTCAAACATAGGATGGAACAAAAGGATTTTATGAAATATTCTCATGCTGAGAAAAAACTATGAAACATATTCCAGGAACTTCAGCCAAGGGCCAGGGGAACTACAAGTGAGAGAGGTTATGATCAGATAAAACCAAATACATCCCATTTTGAGCATGAACTCCATTGGCAAGCACCCAGTGGACCAGGGGCTCTTCACAATGATGGTCATCATGCCATTCTACTAAAGCCAGAACATTATGGTGAAAAGTCTGGTCATTTTCTCACTTGGAAATCTTTCACCAAAATATAATCATGTCAAACATTCTGCTCTCCTGGAAAAATGTGATCTGAGTGAAGTCCACATGCATGAATCTAAGGCTATGAATGAGCATTCAAATGCCCTGAATGCTACACGTGTCTACATTTCCTGTTAAACATCACAGGATCAGGAGCAGTGTTATTATCTCTCCAAGTATGTCAGTCTTCAATAAATATTAATTGTGGTGTCAATCATTTTGAATTAGATATCTCTTTTGTTTGCAGAAGAAAGCAAAGCCTTTATTATATACTATTAGACTAAAAGCCTTTAGTAAACCCAGTATGTTGAAGCTAAAATATTACTGATTGCTAGTGATTTCTCTTTACCTACATAATATGAACTTTTGGAACATCTAGACCTAGCCTATATTTGGTCATCTGTTTTAATACAAAATCAAATTCTTAAAATAATTTCAAAATACATTTCAATTAAAGCTTCATGATGTACCATTTTGGAAATTTGTCCTCTCTGGCAGAAAAACTATTATTGTAAGTTAATTGGAGAACATAATTTCTTAACAATGTGCTTTGTTCTTCCTTCACTGTGCACATGAATTTCTCAGCTGCACACATTTAGGATTCAAGAGAAAGTTTTATACCAAAATGAGTAGACAGCAAACAACATACTATTTAGTTTGTAATATGCAGTTTGAAACAAGGTCCAAGTATTTGCAGCTCACAAATGAACAGTATTACAGATCCGTCATGAGAATAAAATAACTATATTGTGCACGTCGATGTGGATGCCCTAGTCGATACCTTCCAGATTAAAAAACAAACAAACAAACAAACATGAGCTTGCCTTTGAGCTGCTGTCAGTCAATTATCTTTCACTATGACTGATTGCAGACCTGCTGCAGTGTAACTGAGCTCATTTTGTGCACCATAAACAGCATATAAAGGTGCATCTCAATAAATTAGAATGTTGTGGAAAAGTTCATTTATTTCAGTAATTCAACTCAAATTGTGAAACCCGTGTATTAAATAAATTCAATGCACACAGAGTGAAGTGGTTTAAGTCTTTGGTTCTTTTAATTGTGATGATTTTGGCTCACATTTAACAAAAACCCACCAATTCACTATCTCAACAAATTAGAATATGGTGACATGCCAATCAGCTAATCAACTCAAAACAACTGCAAAGGTTTCCTGAGCCTTCAAAATGGTCTCTCAGTTTGGTTCACTAGGCTACACAATCATGGGGAAGACTGCTGATCTGACAGTTGTCCAGAAGACAATCATTGACACCCTTCACAAGGAGGGTAAGCCACAAACATTCATTGCCAAAGAAGCTGGCTGTTCACAGAGTGCTGTATCCAAGCATGTTAACAGCAAGTTGAGTGGAAGGAAAAAGTGTGGAAGAAAAAGTTGCACAACCAACCGAGAGAACCACAGGCTTATGAGGATTGTCAAGCAAAATCCATTCAAGAATTTGAGTGAACTTCACAAGGAATGGACTGAGGCTGGGGTCAAGGCATCAAGAGCCACCACACATAGATGTGTCAAGGAATTTGGCTACAGTTGTCGTATTCCTCTTGTTAAGCCACTCCTGAACCACAGACAACGTCAGGGGCATCTTACCTGGGCTAAGGAGAAGAAGAACTGTTCCCAGTGGTCCAAAGTCCTCTTTTCAGATGAGAGCAAGTTTTGTATTTCATTTGGAAACCAAGGTCTTAGAGTCTGGAGGAAGGGTGGAGAAGCTCATAGCCCAAGTTGCTTGAAGTCCAGTGTTAGGTTTCCACAGTCTGTGATGATTTGGGGTGCAATGTCATCTGCTGGTGTTGGTCCATTGTGTTTTTGAAAACCAAAGTCACTGCACCCGTTTACCAAGAAATTTTGGAGCACTTCATGCTTCCTTCTGCTGGCCTTCTGTCAGTTAGCCTACAATGCATGTCTTTGGGTGGAAACCAGAGCACCCAGAGGAAACCTCTGAAGCACATGGAGACCATATAAACTCCACATACAGGGTGGAGGTGGGACTCAAACCCTCAACCCCAGAGGTGATACTACAAGGTTGTTCAAATAGACACTTTCTGTTTTGTGGATTTTATATTATAGCCTGTAAAAAAGTTTGGAAGTTTGGAGACTGGATTTCCACACTAGAGTAATCTATATTTCCACACTAGCTCAAACCACCATCAGAATATCAGCAGATACAAGGCGAATGAGCAGAGGGCTTGAAGAGAAAAGAGAGAAAGAGAAAATCTAAAACACTAGCAGTTATTTTCCTTTTTTTTCTCTCTCCTGCTTTTTCACTCCCCTGTTTGGCTGCAGCAACTGCCATATACTGTGAGGTCAAACTTCTTTTGTGCCTGAAGTTAAGATGATTTTTGCCATCTCTGACCTGATATATGACATATACATACAGATGTCCTGCTAATTCTGATCAGACTCCCCTACACGGCACACATATAATTCCTATTACAGGCTTGTTAGCATTCTCGCAGCATCTTAAGACTGTCATATTAAAAAGTTTTGGTTTTTTTTTTATGTAACCAAAATAATCCTACATGCTGTTGCTTTTATTATGAGAGATTAATGAGGCAAGTTGATGCTTCCTTTTAATATCCCGTCTTTTCTAATGTGGCAGCTTGCAGGAGCAGTGATATTGATTTTTGATGGAAATTTGAAAAGCACTAAATAATCCTAACTCCTACTCAAAAACTGCAGGGCAGTGATTTCTTTATAAAAGTGCCAGATCATGTAAACTGCTCTGCTGTGAAATGAGATATTAATAGCACTTTGCACAGAGTCATGTCAAATACAGCGAGCTGACTACAGGCAAAATCCTGGTCTTGTCAGAGTGAGGGTGAATCAGCTTGAGTCACTTGCCATGTGCATGCACACTGAGATTCAACCATTACCTTCTCTTCTCAGAATAAATTAAACATTTCTCTCAGACCCTTGGTGCTTCATTCTTTTTCATTACTATTTGCATGCCCCGAGAATCTAAAAAATTCTCCCAAGTGGACCGAAAAGGTCATGCAAAGTCTGAGCGGATTTTTACTGCATCACCATGGTCACTCTAATGCGACTAATGTAAGAAGCTGTGACCAGGTGATGATGCTGTCAGGAGTTTTATGATGCATGGCTTCAACTTCATATTCCTGCAGAGTAGCTTATGATGCAGTACCACGCAATCCGTCGTCCTTAGTGAAGATTGTGGACTGATGCTGCATATCCTTCAGCACTTCAACACAGCCCTGTTTTTCCCACGTGTAGCATCCAGCTCGGTCCTTGTTAGCACGATCGGCAGCAGTTTCTATAGTGATAAGTAGCTCTCTGCAGGGGCACAAAAATCTGTCTCAAATGCAGACCCAGACAGACCTCAGTGTGACAGTGATTAATACTCACTTCCAAACGATGCACTAAATACAGGCTACCACCTCATCAACTACAATGCAAATCCCCCTGCGCTCGGGAATATTTTATAAACGAGCTCGGCTCACCTACAGGAATGTCCATTAGATGCTTATTTATAGGATTTATAAGGATAAGGATTTATATAAGGTCGTTTTTATAGATCTGAATGGACTTTATCATTTACAATGACTTGGCAATGATGCTTTGAACTGTACTGTTTAAAATTTTTGTGTAGTATTTAATTATTTCAGGATCACCTTCCATACTTATTGTACAGTATGGTTCATATGAAAATGTCTGCTTTGCTATATTTCTGACACAGTATGAGTGTTAGGTGTAATTCTCTGACGCAGAAAGATTTTTGCAAGGTGAACCAGTGCATCTGCTCGACAATGATAAGGTGTGACCTCATTCTTGTCCTACGTCAGTCAGTATATGAGATTTTGCTTAAGGTGGTATGTTTTCTTGTGAAATGACTTCCTTTAATTCCACTTGAGGAAAAGTAATAATCAGAATTTCGTGCTGGACTACATCTCTATAGAAAGGTGACTTTGCCTTTGGCTTACTTATAGTCAAGCAAACACTAAACTCAAGAGTAGATATGCTTTCCTTTCTTTCAACTTACCCTAATTTTTACTCCTTGCTGGCTTTCTGCTAACTCCTTATTTTCTTTACAGTCCACTTCCATCTCAGCAGTGTAGCACCATGCTCCATGGCATCAAAGATTAGGCAAATTTATATAAGCTTGAAATTATGCCAGATTTTAAATACACATGTATTTCTTCAGTACAATGGATGCAATGATTTCCATCACACTACATGGTCCAGTTATAGAATGTGTCTGCATGCTTCTCACTGTATTGGAGAAAGTTCTACTTAAAGGGATGAAAGAAACACACTAGCGCTCTTGTGTAAATCAGTGTTGCTAAACATTTGATGTTTTAAAGTAAATATATACACTTTTAGGCACAGTCACAGTGGAGTGCTATGCCTTGGACAAGGGCCCCATTGAGAGCTTTCCAAAAGGGGAGTGTTTAAAGATTTCAAAGTTTTGAAGGGGGGAAAGGAGCGAATAGTGACTTGTTGCCAATACACACTGAAGATGAAATGCACATAGGGAGTATAGAGAGACCCTCTGACTCCACCCTACACTCAGTGGCAATACTCTCGAATACCTGATTCACCATTTGAAACTCCATGATTTGAATATTAAAATTATTTTCTGATTATTCAACATGCATAGTATCTACGGGAAACCTGTGAGAAAATACGGAAAACAAAATGTGGTGCTGATGTGGGCATCTTGACAAAGTGTAAGGAGCAGCTGCTTTTTAACAGACATTCAGGTAAGAACAGGAGGACAGACATGAGGATCAAAACAGAAATAATACATTTCCAGCCACATTCAGTACAACAGCATTAAAATATTAAACAGCAATCAATACAAATGGTATACAGTGAGATGGTGGAATAAGGCTGTTCTCACACTGGCGCTGCCCATGCACCACATCTCAAAAGCTGATGATCATTCATCAGTGTAATTCTGATGTGCCAGTTTTGTCCCTATCACTTTTTGAAAGTATAGTTCATTATAAATCTTTATATATAAAAGCTTGCTGCAGGATCCAAACTATTTCTAAAACATTACTTAAGCCATTGTGTGTTTCTCAGGCTGGCATCTATAATAAAATGTCCCTACAAGGCATGACTGGGCTCCTTCCCTACAAACCTATTATTACACAATTATAGTCTGCAGTCTTTTATCAAAATTATTTTAGAGAAAATCATTTTGTGGAGTGTGTGATTACAAAAGTAAGGCTTTATATTGGTTATAGATGTCCAATCTCATCAACCTGCGATATTGACTTCTTTCAAAGCATGCATCATTCCATTACTGCCTGAAGCGTTTATGAAGCTTGTGTGGATTTAAGTGTATCCTTTCTGTAAGGAACAATTAATAAAGACTGAACTGAAATTACATTACAAACACATTCTGTGTGAAATGGATTGACCTCACATTGATCATGCAAGGATTTTTCTTTTCTTTTCTCTCTTTTTTTTTTAGGGGGTCCCATTATCATTCCTTTGCCTATCAAATTTTTTCAAACAAATGAATGCTGGTGCGATCATTTCAGTGTCAGTAAACATAACAAAATACCTGTCTCTTATCGCTCATTAATCCGATATTATTACTCCTACATTCGGTGCTAGTTAGAACAGGTTGAAATATTGAGCTGATATACTTTAAAGCTTTTGTCCTGCAGTTAATATTTTTGATTATTTAATTATATTACATCTGTCAAGTACACACACCTACAGCCAGGATATTTCATTGATGCACATACTTGATTAAGGCGTTTTTTTTTATTTATTTATTTATTTTAATTGTTCTTGCACAATGTTCTTCAATACTACAGTCCATTTGGCATTGTTGCATTTAGACTGGAAGATACGAGGGTTATTCAGAGGTTTATATAACATACTCCATGTATCCTGTGTGGCTGTGTAGACTTTGTGAGTCATATATTGCTTAGAGAGCCCATCTGACAGTAATAGATAGAAATAATAAATTTGCATGATTACACATTTCCAATTCATAGCTCGTCTCCGAGGAGCATGCTTACATTTGAAATATATCCCAATTCCCTTTTTTTAAAAAAATATATGCCTCTAATCCAGAATATTTTTAGGTTGTTTTGTAGTAAGGAAGGCTTAGTTTTTCTCCCCTGTGACAGCAAGCATTAATTAATAACTCACTCCAGTGATATCAGTGCACATAGATAAAACGTAGCTCTGGGCTATTTCCAACCTACACTACATCGGCTTATTGACTCTAAGATTTCATTTTGGGTACAAATCGGATGTTCGATATCCACTGTTGGCTAGTTTGAATTGATATACTCTTAGGATGCACAATGGAAACAGATCAAATACACACTGCATTCTGCAAATGGAATAACAGCATAAATACACACAGGATAGCACAGGATACTTCGCTATGAACGGAAGAGTTCTGGGCCCTCTGAAGATCTGCCATGAATAGACTGGATGTACCCTGTTTCTATGAAGCTTTGTGGAAGACAGTAGCTTCTAAAGTAGTGTTGTATTTGTATTCCTCAGTGCTCACGTATGTACACCCACAGGTCTGCTCACTACTGTTCATCACTCCCACACAAGCTGCACTTCTAATGCCTAACATTTGGGAACTGATATTTATTAATGTTCTTGTTCTTGGTCAGATTTAATGCTGCTGAACTGCATGTGGTGTGCTTTATATTTTTTAGCAGTAAAGTTAATATTATAAATTATAGCTATAGCTAAATGACATGCAAATGAAGTAACATTGGTAAACATTATTATATGCATGTACTTCACTGAATCTTCTGACTACAGATAAATATCCACGTGAAAGGGGCTTAATGCCTGGCGTGTGATGGACGTCCTTGACCTCCAGTGCTACTGTTTCTAATTTGGAGAGCCTGTAGAGGCTTAGCTCAGCACACACTGTGTTGGAGTTTGATCCATCCTGCCAGGAGGTGGCTGAGAGATGGAGTGCGCGCCCTCTACACCCCTCCACCCCTCCATCACTTGTGTTAACAGTAACTGCGTCTTTGCTGGCGTCATGCCCAGCCGTACTCTGCAGTTTACAATGCGACATCAGTAAACACTTTAAATTTTGCGAAAGCAAATTCATATTTATCAGGGCTTTGAAAATGACAGCAGTGCAGCCCCTGGGATCAGCGGAATAAACAAGACATAAAAATGAGGCTTGTTAAATGTTAATGATCTATATGTGCTGCCATTATATTGTTTGTGTTCTATTTATTTATTGTATTTGTAAAACTATTGCTGTAAAAAAAAAGGTTCAAGTTTTTGTGGCTGTGCTGTGAACAAAAAAACAATGCAATCTAAATGGTTTTGCTTAATGACCACCTGCTTTAAAAAGAATGAGAGAGACATCATTTTTCTTGAAGTCATGGATTTACTTCAGTAAGCACAATTTGTTAACAAGTAAGTCTAGACTTGGCTTTTACTTTTTTCTACCAGTACTCACCCAGCACCATGTTTCTGATCACACTCAGCATGGTAGTAGTTTTGTTGTGGTATCATGCAGCAGGTGGCTTCCCAGTTCATGCCAACAGTTGCCACAACTTGGGCTGTGTGCTAGTAGTGGCCCAAGGCCACAGGCCTTCTGTGACTCTGGACAATTTCCAGTTTCCCTCCCCTCCATCTCTCTAAGCCGCACTGAGGCGTGCTGCTTATCGCCTCTGGATCACTGCCACTAATGAGGACTAGACTTCACGAGATTTATCTGCATGTAAATACTTGTTTGCGCCCCCATCAATTATCTCCTGCTAGCATCTGCCCTCTGAAGTCTTCATGACAACGCTGCAAGCAATGTCTTTCCTAAGTGCTGGTCCTCATGCCAGCTATTCACCGTAGTCTCACAGTCCTGATCACAGCAGCCCACTCGCCTAATCTTCTGGAAGCTTCTGCAGCCACTTCTGCACACGGCATTTGGAAAGAAAGGACAGCACTCACTCCTGTTACAGGCAGTTACAGGCAAAGAGCTAGAATTATTGTCATTTACCTGTAGCACATTGGGATCAAGGATTGTCTCAGACAGTTTTGTATTCCCTCAGTCAAGGCTTTTCTTTTTTTTATGTTGCTGAAATTCAGTTCCTGGATTTTTTCCCCCATGTTATCTGCAGTTTGAACCTTTTGATGATGGCAGTTAACAGTTAGAAGAAGTTGCTTTCGGCTGCTCCCTGTTCGGGGTCGCCACAGCGGACCAACTGGTCCGCACAACAACTTGGCAAACATTTTACGCCGGATGCCCTTCCTGACGCAACCCTCCCATTTTTCCGGGCTTGGGACCGGCACTGCAACCAGTGGCTGGGGTTGAGGCATTGGCTGGGAATCGAACCCGGGCCTTCCACATGATAGGCGAGAAACCTACCACTGAGCCACCAATGCCCCATTAACAGTTAAATATAGATTAATGCCTTTTAACTTATCTGCATGATCTCAAAACCTAGTCTTTGTGAATGAAGTGTGATGAGATCTGTCACAATTATCCTGAAGCCCTTCAGAGGGTAAATGCTTCAAACACATCCTTATTTAGAGTATTCAGTTTTAAATGAATATCTAGGAACTTAGTTTTCAGGAATGTGTTTTAGTTATTTATATGATGACAGGAAACCTGGGGACTTTTAAAAGCCAGAAGTCATGCTGCTCAACCAGGGACTGTTTTCTTTATTCCATTGAGTTCACAAGAATGAGAAATTTACTTTGCATTAGCATTTAGTCCATCAAGAGAGGAAGCAAGTCTTGGTACTTGTGATTCATCTGATCGCTCGTAATTACTTATTGGATTGGCACTTTATTCAGTAACGTAATTCAGGTTAATTGATGCAGTGTTTAGCTTTAGAATTCCAAACATGAAACTATATAAGATAGTGATTTTTGTTTTCATGAAATGAGATTATTGATTGTGATAAGGAGTTATAAGTTATAAGGAGCAAGCAGGAGTAATAACAGGAGTCTTGTGATTTGGTCTTTTTGTTCCACACACAGCAACAAGGACATTTATCACAACAGTCCTGAAAGGAATTTGAATGAAGAATTTAAAAAGAAGACATAAACAGAGTGCACTGTAAAAATATACGCAAGATTGCACATAAGTGTAATGCCTTGGTTATTCAAATGTATATTGAGATGTATACATTACATACGGGAATATATTTATATTGCACGTAGTATAAAACCATTCGAAGCATACTGTATAAAGTGACAAAGTGTACTGGATTGCATATAGCAGCAAAGAGTAAGCTTGGTGTTAAGTGGTCCTTAGTCCTGTAGCTGTAAAGGACTGGGGAATTACTGGGGGGATTGGGGGGTGATGGCAGCTTTGAAAAAGAAGCTGCACTGCAGGCTATTTAATCAAAATATTCTGTCAAATACATATCCCATTTTTTATCTAGCCTCTGATTTAACCCTTTGCATTTATCATCTCCATTAACTCACAGGAAAGGAAGTGCTTTAACCACAACTGTTATTATGAGTTTTGTGTGCCTTATCTCCTAGAATAAGAATTTAGAGAATCTTCAAATCTGAATTGATTTAGGAAAGCATCATAGTCATAATTTGCACGCAGTAGACTGTAAAATCTGTGACAATTTGTGTAGAATTACATTCTTGCTTAAATTTGACATGTTTACTTCCCTAAGCTCGTTCTAAATTGGTGCAGCTTGTCTAGCTCAAATGATCTCATTATTCAATGTATCTTAGGGTGCGTTTTCTTTTCGATTGTACTGCTACCTCTCTTCAGTTCACAGTGGGATAAACTTGTTATAATAATGCAGCTGAGCTTAGCGTTACACCTTGATGAGAGTTCTTATTCGGTATGACATCACTGCAGCATTTTCCAGACAGTTAATGTCTTTACATTTTACTCTTGCTGATGTCAGAAGGAAAGAAGAGATCGTTTGCTGCATCTGATTATGTGCCACATGCACTGTGTTGAAACATTTTTGTTGTGCAAGGATGAATCTTTACCCTTTCGTAATCTCACCACTATGCAAAACCTGTGAATTTTTGGTGCTGCTGGTTGGTTTAAAAACAACAGCCCTCATGTGTACTATGATGGAAACTTCTTTTGAGAGAAAGAAAGGTAGTGGGCACTTATGAAAATGTCAGTGCATTTGACAGGACAAGACTGATCTGCAGGTCCATTCTTCTTACATTCATTACAGAGCTGAGCATTATTATGTCCCCAGTGGGAGGCATAATTACTGCAACTCTGTGCAGTTTGGCTGCAGTCACATTGGGGATGGTACTGAGGCCATCACAGCAGGTGGTCTTCTCACCTCACAGAGAGTTTTCTCAGCCTTTCACTTTCTGTCATTTGAATTGTTCCTGCAAGCTCAAGGTCTTGCTGCCTAACTAGCAGGAAAGCCAACGGAAAACCCACAATCTCCTGTATAGCTGAGGTATTTGTTTTGTGCTCTCTTTTCTTCACTGCTCTCAGAAGAAGTTTTCACTTTTCCTTAAACTTTGCCACAATGGCTTTTTTAAAAGAACATTTATACAAATCAGTATTGGATCTGGATCTGTTTTTTGTGTGTGTAGTCTGTTCTCATTTTTTGATAACTGACTAACCAGTGCTGGTGTATTATCATTAACTAGCTATAACAATGCCTCTAGGGACACAAATTAAAACTTGGAGATCAAACCTAGGCTACGTGGGTTAAACAGCATGCATCATCCCCTGCTGACTGTAGCATTCAGAACACTTAGCTGGCTAACAGGCTCCTTTAATGTTGTGCCCCAGGGATCTTGTTGAAGTCTGTTAGTAAATGTTTATCCCACAGTGAACACCTGGCTGGTTTGAGAACCTGCCTGCAGAGCACAGCTTCCCCTGTAGCAGCATGATGGGAAGTGAGCTGTACAAACACTACTATAGCGTCTCCAGCTCCGCAGTATGTTCAGGGACATGTTTAAATGAGAAATGGGCTTATCCCCATCAATCACTCATTAAACCTTACAGATGGGCTTGTGCACACAAGGATGTTTTCTTTAATGCTTCTACCTATAATGATAGTACACAAATACCTGTAAGCATTCTAATGTTTTGATGATTGCATTACTGGGCACTGGACATATCATAAAGTCCTGATCAGTATATAAAAATGGGTGAAACTGAATGAAAAGTGAAAACTGAAACCGGAAGTGAAAAGCAAAACTTTTGCAAGGTGCTTTAAATATAACTTCCCACCAAACTTTTCCTTTTATTGCACTAGTACTAGGAGGTTTGCAATGACACTGGTTGCAGAGGCACATGCTGCTAGCTAAGATGCTGTGACCTTTTTAAAGCAGTGACTCACAGACGTTCTTAATGGATTTATTGAACATGGACTTGGCACCCCAGCCAGTCAGATCATCAGAGCAAGGGTTCGTTCAAGAGCCTCATTATTTACTCCTTAATTACTCTGGCCTGGTCTCTATGCTGCCTTTACACTGCACCACACAGCATAAACCAGCTGAGTCCTCAGGGACATGGCAAGCTTCTGGAGAAAAAGCTTTGTCTTGTGCCTAAGCTTAATTAAGTCCTGCGCTAGAGGCCACTGCCCTTATAGGTTTAGAGGTTTGTTGTGTAAACTAAAGGGATGCAGTAGAAGGTGAAGTGCTTTTAAATCCAGAAACTTGCACAGTGCACGAACGATCCTGATTGTGCACTGATATGATCAAATGAACAGATATATGCATGAATGTGATTTGTGCTGTTTTTTTTGTTTTTTTAAATATGACTTTTCTATATCATTCCAAGCTCAATGTTTGCATGACATCTAAGTTTTGAAGCGATACAATCTTTGAAATTCTTTAGCTTTTCTTTTAGACTTTAAGACAGTAACAGAATTTGCAAGAATTGGTGAATGGGTTAACCAAAAACAAATGCATCTTGACAATGAAATTACATTTTAAGCCAAAAAACAATATTTACAACAATATGTACATTCATAAAGAACTAAGAAATAGTATTATGTTTATTCTAAAGACCAGCCTCCTAACTGCTGAAGTTTTATTTCCTCAAAAAAACCTATCATTTAGACAGGAGAGAGAGGGAACATGGGATGAAAGACTTCTGTATGTATTCTTATGTAACTGGACTTAATAAATCCAACTTTTATCTCATTTTGTTTAATTGTTTAACTGCATGCATAAACAGTGCTTATCCTCAAAAAGAGGGAAAAAATGAGAATAGGCTAATTAAACAGGTCACGCTGCAACATCAGGAACGATCAATGTGGGTTGTCATAGAAACAAAGATCTATGCTTTTGATGTTTTTTTGCTGTAGTTTAATCTCATGAAATTTGTTCATGCAGATATTATGCCTATTGTTTTTGTCTTGTATGAAATACCACTAGATACACACACTGTCAGTCAAGTGCACTTCCTAACACTAATGCTGGCTTTAAGTGATTCTTTATGAGGGGAGGAGCCATTGTCCTGTTGTTTCGTGACTATCTACTATCCCTCCCTCAGAACCTTCACTTCATTACACTACATGTCCTCCCTCTTGTCTCCACTGAGAAAGTTAGCAGTGTGTTTTTTAGAGTAAAGCAACTCAACTCCTCTGGTGTATCACTCCAACATTTAATGGTCTTGTGCTTGAACTTTCTTGTCTTCTTTCCCAGGAGTTACAAAAGGATTACCTACTGCTACTACTGCAACCCTGCACCTCAAGAATGATGTCCTCGTGATGCCCTCGTGGAAGTAGGTCTCTGTTCAGATCACTATATGATCACTATATGATCACTATATGATCACTAAATGATAATTCTCCAAATATATGGATCTATACCTGTATTTGGATTTTAACCTGATTCTATCTATCTATCTATCTATCTATCTATCTATCTATCTATCTATCTATCTATCTATCTATCTATCTATCTATCTATCTATCTATCTATCTATCTCTATTTATTTTTGCTCTAACAGTTCCTCAACCTCAGTAAGATCAATCGAGTTCATAATTGATGTTAGTGATGCTGCGTTTTTATAATCCTGCTCATACAGTTATTATTTTTATGATTTATTTTGTTCAATATTAATAAATTTAAACATAATAGTAGTCTAATTAACACGAGAAAGCAAGGGCAGGGGAGTTGTAAAATAAATAAATAAATGAATAAATAAATAATGCAATCGATCTCTTGTTCATAATGAACAGAAAATGTGCTCTAAGTAGATACAAAAATGCATTTAAAATTGTTTTTTAAAGTTTAGTCAGATAGGTTTGCTATGTATATAGTGTGTGTGTGTGTATGTGTGTGTGTGTATATATATATATATATATATATATATATATATATATATATATATATATATATATATATATATATATATATATATATATATATATTTTATATATATATATATATATATTTATATATATATATATATTATATATATATATTTATATATATATATATATTATATATACATATATATATATATATATAGTGTGTGTGTGTGTGTGTGTGTGTGTGTGTGTGTGTGTGTGTGTGTTTGCGCATTACAATCTCTCAGTGTAGCCTTTTTACCTTCTGCACTTCTGCAGTCAGGCTTTTAAAGTTAGCAAGGCTTCCTGTTGAGGAACCAAAGAGCAAAAAAAGGACCAGGTTGACCCGCTCAGTGAGAGTCTGCAAGAAAATATTCTCACTTCTGACATCCTTTAGTCCTCTCACCTTTAAATCTCTTTCTCTTACGTGGTTTGTGTCTCTATTACAACGTCTATAACGTCAGCCTGGCTTTATAAAATCCCTCTATTCTTTGTCCACATTGTCATCACAGTGACACAAATCCTATTTTGCACCTAAATGTGACACTGGGATGTATTTTATTTTTGTTCCCGGAAATTTCTGAGCCTCTTTCATGGTCCTTATTCAGGTACATATCCAATACATGTGATTTTTTTTATTTATTTTTGTATTGCACTTCACTGTGCATGTACTGTACATATCGCTGCTCGCGCCTCTCCTGCACCCACACATCTCTTGGGCATAGAAGTGCCAGTAATAGCTACAGAAACAGCAAATGCATCCACAACGATGCAGCCTGTGCTACCTTTTTGAGGATCTCACAAACATGACTGACAGTTTATGACATGGACCATGCATGTGGCAATACTGAAGTGGAACATTTAAGCATATCAGATGCGTGTCACTAATAAATGTGTTTAGTGTAATAATAATAATGACTAGAAGATAGATTGGAAGATAGTCAACATCTTCAAAAGAAGGGTTTCTGTAGGAAGAAAGTTAGTGGTGAAACATCCCTTGGAGTGTCAACCCCTCACTGACATTCACCACCATTCCCCCATATATACACACACATACACACACACGCACGCCCACAAAGAGCAACTATTTTTGAGCGCTGTAGGAGTCAGTCCAGCATGCTGCTATGTTTAATTGGTTGTTTGCTGGCTTATCAAAGCTTGACCATTGATGTGTAACACTCCAACAAAGTTATTCTGTTTTTTCCTTTCCTAAAATGTCAAGCATGCATACTTGTGTATGAAATTTCACTGTGCTATAATATCTAGAGCTGCAGTTGGCTCCCAGCAGAAGACAGGTTTTAGTGGAGCAGTGTACTCTGAGGCATACGAATCATCTGGGGACGTGAGATAACGAATTACAGAGTACCTGGAGTTACCAAGGCTCACTCTATATTTCCATGTACACTGTGACAGACAGACCAGGCCTCTAACCTCTTCGCTGTACAGTCTCCCTGAACCCTTCCCCTCATCTTATTGTATTAGAGCTTCTCCCAAAACTTAATCTGTGACCTAAATGTTCTCCAAATGACATCAGCTTTGCCGTCTGTTTGTTTTTCTGGTGTCCTATTCCCTGTGTAATAGCGCCAAGATACTGCTAAGTTGTTTTCTTTTTCCCATCCTGTTGTTTGCAGATATTGGACTTGGGATAACAGTGAGCCGGAAGAAAACAAACCCTTTTAAAATACGAATAGAGTGAGACCCAGAATAGGACTCCTCCTCTATAAGGCTGCTCTAAGTCTCTATTTCCCCCTAGCCAAATTAAAGGCATTCCATTATCCCTGGCAAATTACCACACATCCTTTATGGTCTGTCCATGGCACATTAGTGTGCCTTAAGACGTGGCCTAGCTGTGCCCATTCAGCCAACAAAGAGAGGGTCTGCTGGCAGATCTTTGGCCGGTCACACAGAGGAGCTATTCACACCAGGCTGTACGAAGGGGCCGAATGGTGCCATAGCCGAGCCAAGACAAATTCTCAGCCCAGTTTTGGTGCATGAACAAACATATCACTTTAGAAGAACTTTCATCACACAGCTTTCCAAACAGCCGAGGTTCAGTGGTGAAATTTTTAACAGATGTAGTATTAGAGAGTATGTTTAAATGTCCAGAGACAGAAAGGTGGAGTTGCCTGTTATGGTATTGATCTTACGTGTGTTAGAGTTGTGCGTCAGTTGAACCGTATCACACTGTGATCTTCGGTCCAATTTCATCAGGGCACAAGGTTCTTCCTCTGAGCGCATGTACTATTGCAGTTGTAATCTTTTCTTTTTGTGCAATGCATGTTCATACATTGTAATTAATCAACCTCATTGGTCTAATGGCCCAGTTTCACAGTGTAATTACATTAATCTTTATGTATTGGGCTCTGTTTCATAGTAATGATATAACACAAATGTCTACAGCTTCACAAATGTAATATTTTCTTCAACTCCACAAATCCAATCATTCTAAATGTTAGTTAGACCTATGACCTGTTTTTGCTCTTGAATGCTGCTGTAAGAAACCAGACTTGGGAGGTTTGTTAGGATCCCTTTGCAGAGGAATTTTATTTACAAAACAAGACAGGGCATGATATTTCAAAGCCCGAGGATGATCCAAAGGCTAGTCAGGCACCAAAGCAAAGGACCAAAGGCAAAGGGTCTAAAGGCCATGGAGATAAACAAGGCTCAGAACCTACGCAATGAGGATATTGGCAAGATTTCACAGAGTAGTAAACCTATGAGATTATAAACTGTGTAATAATTATTTCCCAGAATTACAAGGTCAAGCCTGATTACAAGGTCAAAATGGTGCATTTACTGTAAGACACCTTAATGAGTCAGTGTACAATCACTAATGAGTCGAATTCGTGGTCAGTTCAGAAATGTGGAGAACTGTGCTCTGATGTTCAGTTTGATTTAATTTGCATAGCACTGTTAACAATAGACTATGGCTCAAAGCAGCATTAGAGAAATCTGACACAGAGTAAGATCTTTAATGAGTAAGTTAGAGTTGACCACGGCAAGGAAAACATCTCTGAGACTATATGAGGAAGAAACATTGAAAAGAACCAGACCCAAAAGGGAACTTCTTTTCTTCTCGGTAGCACCGGACAGGTTGATTAGAAATAATTACATTATATGTGTGTAGGGTAGCAAAAGCAAAGAGTAATGTGCTGAAATGGTGTTTGATGTGAGCTGATTGTGAACAGGAGCAAAAGCCAATATGTCTGCAAATTGCATGTCCAAGTAATATTTAATAAAGGCCTCAAACATGTATAGTGTGTGTTACACTATATTCCACTTTTTAGACTTATTCATTTTTTAAATGAATGAAAGATACTTTAATAGCATGTCAGTGCCATCCTAAACTTGAAATATGTATGTAATATGATACTCTAGGATTATTAAAATGTCTTTGCGCTACTGAATCTTTTCCTTATCAATATGAGTGGCCAAAAGCAGTGGCTAACTCTTTGTGTTTATTTTTTTAACCAAAGACTAACTGCCTGCAGCCAATTAAGTCAGCTGATGTCCCATGGAATGGGAGAGGCCATAAAAACATAAATCTGTCTCTAAACCCACCCCTCTCTCTCTCTCTCTCTCTCTCTCTCTCTCTCTCTCTCTCTCTCTCTCTCTCTCTCTCTCTCTCTCTCTCTCTCTCTCTCTCTTTCTCTCTCTCTCGCTCACCTCTCAGTTTATCAGCATGTGGGCTGTGACTTAACTGCCTCTCTATGCTCTCTCTCTTTCCTTCCTGCTCCCTCTGTTAATTGAGTTTGCACATTACTTTGAAGTATTAAACCCAGAATAAACTATGCACATTATTACTCTAAGCACTGTTGTTAAATTGGTACAGCGATGCTTTTGCTGTTAATTTCAAAACGAGCGAATTCCTTCGGGTACACAATATTTATGAACACGATTGTGTAGGTGTCCATGTGGCCTTTGGTAGACAGCGAAAGATTGTGAAATGCTTCCTGAGATTTATGAGAGGGAGGTGTTGAGGACAGACTCTGGCTGGAGGCAGGGTGAAGTGATTTGGCGCAGTGGGGGTGTGTTGCGTAGAGGAGATCCTCAGCAGATTCGGTCGGTGATTCAACACATAAAGGTCAGAGAAGATTATTCCTGAATATGACTAGGATAAGGTTTTCATCATAAGAGTGCTGAAAATGTATTTTAAAGCTCCTGATATGCATGCATATGCAGAGTGTACTTTTGTTCCAAGTTTTTGGTTAATGTATTTTTTTTAAATAAAGAAATGATTCACAAATTGTATCTGCAAGTCAAACCAAGGTAATAAAACCCTCAGGAGGCCTTTTAAAAAATATAGGAACTGCACACCAAATCTACCCTTCAATTAGCTAATCCTGTGTTGCTGCTTAAACTTTCAAGAAGAATTAAAGGGACCAGACAGGCCTTTGCCTAATTATAGCTGGGCGCTCCTATACACAGTATATCTGGATTTGGATGGAGGCCAGAGATCTGGGCTCAGTCTCTTATTAAGTAAATTAGGGGGCAGCAGGAGACCACTAAATGAAGCTGCCACAAATGATCACATAACTCCTCATTTGAAAAATGAGGAGAATTTCCTCATTGAATTGAGAATTTGAGTGATTGAATTTTCATCCTCTTTGCTTGCCCATTCTGAGACAATTTCCTCTCAAATTCTAACGCGTGACATAATGGCTCAATGAAGAATACTCGCTGATTTCATTTGATTTTCATTCTTCAAAGTTACACAAGCAAAACAAATAACCTACCTTTTTCTTCACACGTAGGTCAGGGGAACTCATTTGTTTTCACTGGGATAAACCATTTAGTGAATAAAACCTCATTAGCAAATTGACTGAATGAAGGCTGGAACAAAAACACGTAATCTATTTTTAATTTGCTGCTGAATTTTTTTTTTTTTTTTTTTAAAGCCATTCAGCCTCAGGCTCCAGGTAGTAAAGGATATGGCTGCCCCGTGGAGTGAAACTCATAAATAGTAAAGAAAGAAGTCGTGAAAGATTCACATAGGAAATGGGATCTGTGTGCAGGTTCCTTCTCTGTTCTTCAAGGAGGCATGCATAAGCTTGTCATAATCTTTGTAAAAAAAAAAAAAAGAAAAAGGATCTTAAGGTAGCGAATATAAAGCCTGAGGTTCTTTTTCACCAGCTGTAAAGCAGGATGTGGATTTGAGCTAGTATTGTCAGAGACCAAGATCACTGAAAGCAAATACATACAGCACTGATAAAATGAAGTGTACCGCTATTTCAAGGCAGTAGACAATGAGCTGTCTCTTTGTGGACAATAATTACAGTATTTACATTTTAACCAGTTTCTTCAGTACACAACAATATTAAAAACTAGATGTAAGGCTAAAGGGGCTTTGAAACAAAGCAAACCGCTTGTAAACACTTGTCTGATTTATGCTTTACAGAGCTCAAGTCAACTAGGACTGCTAAAGGATTGTAATCTGTGTTTTTCTTCTATTAAAAAAAACCCTTTAGCTGATAAGGTCAAAGTCTTCAGTCTGCAGATTTATGTATTTAAACCTCAAAAGACCTGCATGACAGACACTCGGAGGATTAAACCTTAATTTGGACAGCTGTTAGCGGTTCACCTTCACCTTCCTTTCTTCAGTCACAGACTTTTCTCATTGTGAACATTTGCTCAGTATAATAGCCTGTTAAAGTGAAATACATTTTATTGCTGTGTACTTTTTTATGTGTGCAATATATTCATTTTCATTTCTAGTATAATTAACATTCTATTTGCTGTCGGTGGTAAAACTGATATAAAGTTAAGGAATGCGTGCGTGTGCTGTTTTCAAACCAACCTGTTTATATACACAGTAGACCTAGAATTCTTCAGCTGCAAGTCAGTGCCTATAATTCAGGTACTGAGTATACCGAGTACATGTTTGATAAGTTCACTGTATTAATCATTTTCAGAAAAGATTCCATCAAACCTGAGAGGTCTGACTGTAATCATTTTTTTTCATTGGCAATAAGTAATAAATTTGCTGTCAAATTTGTGTTACAGGGATGCTTAAATTAACCGACCCTGTGTTGTTCACAATAAAAATATCAGTACAACTCTGTGGTTTACCACAAGATACTCCTTTGTGGTTTCCTTTGACACATAAATACAGTCTCGATATTTTCTCTCACGTTTCGATGGGCCTTTTTAATTTAAGTGGCCCAGCTCCAGACATCCTACACAATGTGTCTGTTGTGACTTAATAAAGATCTACATGTACAAAGCAACTGCCATGAAGACATATAAGCTGCTTCAGGGAAATGTGAATCTCAGTATACTTTGCCCCGACCCGTGTAAAATCCTGAACCTGTTTGCAGAGGCGCTGATCGCTTTGTCCAATGTGCTCTTAAAACCTGACAGCTCTGCCTCTACATACTACACAGGGATTGTTTCGAGGGGTCACGGGCCAACCTTGAGTTTCTGGACAAGTACACAGTACTTCAAATCCTCATCTACATTGACTGAAGCTTTGCGTACATGAGAGATGATAAGAACCAGAGCTAAAGTTATGCTTTAAGGTTGTTGAAATACTTGAGTATCCTTATCTGTTGGCTGTAAATCATGAATTTTTCTGGAATGTACAGGGTCAGGTCTGGTTCAGTTGTTTTAATCAAATCCTTTAATCTAGCCGTCATGCACTCGCCCCGAGAACTCAGTGAAGTGTTGCGGATAAAGGGACCTTGAGAACATTGAGGTCATTAATGAGTTTGGATTTGTGCGGCAGTATAGACTGGCAAGGTTATTAATGTGCAGAGTATTGTTAATTTGTGAGATAAAACCTGTGCAGTAATTCGACTCGATTCGAGTAGTAAAAGCAGTTAGATTTGCTCTAGATGTGTACTAGTTATCTTACCAGATCTGACACTTAGCTTGACTATAAACCAAACAATGACATTTCAGCCATCTTGTGAAATATTTATCAAGATATAGAAAACAACTACATTTTTGGATAAATAAACACCCTTTTTTGTGTTTGTGAGAGTACAAAAATTCTTAGATTGGAAGGACTACAGGCGAGGAGAGGGTGTGTGGTGCATGCGAGTGTGCTTGTGTGCATGTGTACGGAGCTTAGGGACACGGATCAATGAACTGGTTCATTGTAGTGAGAAGGAGGGAGTAAGAGAGAGAGACAGAACGAGAGAGAGAGAGAGCAAGCAGGAGAGAGAGAGCGAGAGAGAGAGAGAGAGTTCGTGTTTAGGCTTCTGATGAGAGAAATGAAAGCAAAGAACACATTGTGAAAGGGAGGATGTGCTCACGGAGCCTGGCGTCTCCCTTCTAAAGAACAGAGGGGTGGGATGAGAGGAGGTGGCGGAGGAGGATAACCAGCAGCCATGCCTGCTTGGCCACCAGCTCTGAAAAGGAGCGGTGTCCCAGGAGAAATAAAAAGATAAGGAAACAAACCTCCTGTGTCCCCATCAGACTCCTACACAGCAAAGCATCACTGAGGCCACAAACTGTACTTTTTGAAAAAACACACTAATTAGTCCCTGAGCTCAGTTTAAGCATTGTTCCAACTTTTGCCAACAGTATATGCTTCCCTGTTTATTCTAAAGCATGTAGTATTTAAAAAGTGAGCTGACTGAATGTCAAAGCTTTGCATTAAACCCATAAATCAAATTGACATATCATACAACAGGTGTACCACAATGACACAATTAAGGCTGTGTGCTTCCTTTATAGATAATGTCATTTATTTTCACCTCCATTATTGCGATCTTTGTTCATTTAATTGCTAACTCCAAAAGCGATTGTGCTTCTGATGAATTAATTACGCTGTAGACGACTTGTTGAAGAGGTACAGGGGCTGCACTGTCTGCTCTTTTCATGTCCACAGGTGTGTTTTATTAAAGTTCTGTATCACATCTCCTGCCAGCACAGTTCGGCTGAGTGATGAATGCGCTCAAGCTAGATTCAATAAGCACGTCTTGCAGGCCGGCTGTGGTACTCATATCTTAGCCTGCTGGCGCTCACTGATCAATGTGTCCTGACAAACACAAAGCAAAACAGCCAAATACCTGCTCATCTTGTGCGACAGGGCAAACACAGACATCCGCCTTTTGGAGTACTGATTTCCATCAGCAGTTGTCATACGAGACAAGGCAGGGACAAATAAAATCAATTTGAATGCCATTGCTAAATTAAAATAGATATGACGAAAATAGACACTCTCAGGAAAATGGCTCGATGACCGTCATGGGTTTTGTAATCATCAAATAAAATTTCAGCATGGTTCAGCTGTATTAATGAAATCGCAAACCTCTTCACAAGGAGTCAGTTCTCATTGCCTGTCAATTATTTAATGCATGCATAGGCAGCTCATACAAGGGTAAGCTAAATTGGAACCACTAAAGTGAAGCACTAGCTTGTTGGAGATGGTCAAAGTTATTGACATAACCTTCTGAAAGTTGAAGAGAAAGTGCAAATTAACCCAAATGATCTTTTGCCCCTGTGTCCCACATCAGTTAAACTATAAAACAGTGCCCAGAAAGTAAGGGCTAAGCGGACATCAGTGCAGCTTTTCAGCAAGAGAGTGTCCTAAAAGACACTGAGGGTTCATATTTGAAAAAAAGAAGCAGAAACTGGATCTATTTGTGAAGAAGCTCTCAGGATCTATTTGTAAATTTGACCATTGGCTGACTTTTTGGGGTGTAAATGTGAGGTTGCATACCTTGAAATAGCACATTCTCATCTAACACCAGCTTTAAAGTAATGTTGAAGGTAAGTCAGATAACGGATGGAAAAAAAACCAACAAAACAAAAACAACCCCAGTATGTTCACTTAAGGCCATAATGAAAGTAAACATAATTACAATTTTGCCAAAAATTGGACAAGCATACAGTACAAAGTAATTATTTGGTCAACCGTCTATGCATTTTTGTCTGTTCTACATTTTTATAAGCAACATATAATAATATAAGCTATATTTGTATTCACTTTTAGATTTTTGCTATGATTTCTGGTTGCCTGTTTCTACGAATGAGTTATAATGAGGCAGCTGATATCATTGGGACAAACCACAAATCAAATTTTACCAGTTTGTTTCTGGCTAAATAGCTATCAATATCTACCCAATACAGTCTCCATTTCACAAATTTATGTTCAGTTAATGTAATAGAGAGTATATTGGCAAGATTGACTAAACTGTTGCTGGTATTCTCATGATTTAAAATGTTAATTTGCATGTGTAGTTAAAATTAGATAGGAAAATAGAAATCCAGGCCAAAACAGTTAAAAAGTGAAAAGGAAGGATTTAAGCGTAAACCCAAACCCCATAAATGTTTGAGGAATGATCCCTGAAATGAGCAGGACCCAGGTATTCACTTTGGGTTATGTAGAGTTTAGCCTGCTCTCACTGACCTCATTTTATCTTGAAATTCATGGAAATCAGAGCAGTGACTGCGCTAGACGGATAGATGGAGCAGGAGCTGGTAATCAGTCATCAGTTATAGGTATTCAGATTGCTCAAAGTTTCCCACAAATAGCTGGATGGAAATATTCTAATGAGCCAGTAACGTAAAGGAAAATTTGGACTGGCACCAGATCAGGTCGGGGATAGCCAGGTCGATCTAGGTCATTTGTCTGGCTCTTCTCAGATTTACACTATTTTGTCTTCACAGCTTAGTTGTGTCTGATTGTATCACAAACTATTCCTAGTCTGGCAGATTGGCTGGCAGTCGGCACCCAGACACTCACAGCTAATCCTCGTCCGAGATGTACACAGCAGAAGAGATCTTGAATCTGATAGTGTGGCCACATGCACCATTTGCTAATTAGAGCTGATTGATGTTGATTGCTGTTTGATCTGCTTTCCAGAGCTTTTCCCTGCTCTAGCTCTCTGTAGCAAGTGACTGTTTATTTTTTATTTATTTTTTTTATCCTAGCGTTTGTCCAGCACAATGGCATGGTCCGCTGTTTTTAGCGGATAATTTGATCCGCATGATTTGGCACAGCTTTTATGCCGGATGCCCTTCCTGTCACAACCCTCCCATTTTTATCTGAGGGTTGGGACCCGGCACTGAGAGTTAACTCTTCAGTGGCTGGGTTGGCGCCCTGCCCGGGAATCGAACCCGGGCCACGGCAATGCGGGCGCGGGATCCTGCCGCTAGACCACCAGGAGGCCACTAGCAAGTGACTGTTTATAATCACAATAAATATAGAGCACACAATTCTTTAGGGGTTTGATCGCAATGTATTTTAAACTACTCAAAAAATCCAATTCAAATTCAGATTTTTATTTCTCACACACATGACCATACACAATACATGAAGTGAAATGCTTTTTATAACTGTCTGTGACGTACAACTAGAATTTCCACAAACCAGAATTTGCTTGTATATAAGTAGAAAAAGGAAAAATATGTTGTTCAGATTGTGTATATGCATACAGTAGACTTGTGATTTTTAATAATCATTTTTATATGATCATTTATAAGTTTTGTTAGCAAATTTCTTTGTATACAAATACATAAGTTCATTATTTCTCTCTGTATTTCTGGATGCAACAATCTTTCAGACAAGTAAACCCCATTTTCTTCTTCAAAAAGTGTTAAATGTTGTTTACAAATGATCAGAGTCTTGGAAAAGCTAATGTATGACGCAGGTTGTCTTTTCATAATGATGAGATACCTTTAAATGTCAGGGACTTAAAGGACACATCATGCAGTTGATCCTATTAGCATAATTCCAGCAAATATATACTGCTACAGCCTTACATTTTTAATGTGGCTAAAGAACATTTTATCCAAGACTAACCCTACCCACAGGACCAAGTGTTGAATCTGAGCCCAGTTCAATTCTGTTCAAAGGCCAGATATCGTTTGTATCCATTATGGTACTGTTTATAAAGTGTAGGTACCAACAATAAGTGACTCTTTCCTGCTGGCTTTAAAAAATAACTGTAATTAAAGTAGAAAGAAACCTGAAGCAGGGTCAAAATGCACACTCAGATCAATTAAATGTGCAAGGGAGGGACTGCAAGGCTATCAGAAACACTAATATAAACTTGACTCGAGCCCAATAAAACTTTTTATATGATGCCCAAATGAAGCAGGACCAGAGTACTGACATCGGATTCACTTAGATACAGACAACAATCTCAGTCCTACATAATTCTGCCTTGAGTATCATTAAAATGGAGCCCACACTATCATGGGTAAATTAAAAAATCGTTTCTTATCTGTTTAGAATTTCCATTCATGCTACATTTGTGATTTGTGTGACATATGACCTTTGAATGATAGTCTACCGTTTTTTTTAATGTTGCCGTCACATGGTACATGAATAACTATAGTGAAGAAATCTGACAATTCCTTTGTCTGTACAGATAACACAGTCCAGAAACTGGAATTTGTGTCCGATTTGCGGTGACAATGTTCAGCTCCACAGTTGTGGTTAATGTCAACACTGAGGGTTTGACCGAGATAAAAGTGACAAGAAGAGATTTTCTAACATTCTGCGTTTTATTGTGTAACCTTGGGGAAAGGAACTGAAAAATACGGCCAAAGGTTTGTTATTGTTAATTCATTCATTCATTGTCTGCCGCTTATCCGAACTACACTCGGGTCACAGGGAGCCTGTGCCTATCTCAGGCGTCATAGGGCATCAAGCCAGGATACACCCTGGACGGAGTGCCAACCCATCGCAGGGCACACACACACTCTCATTCACTCACGCAATCACACACTACAGACAATTTAGAGATGCCAATCAACCTACCATGCATGTCTTTGGACTGGGGGAGGAAACTGGAGTACCCGGAGGAAACCCCCGAGGCACGGGGAGAACATGCAAACTCCACACACACATGGCGGAGGAGGGAATCGAACTCCCAACCCTGGAGGTGTGAGGCAAACGTGCTAACCACTAAGCCACTGTGCCACCATGCCCCCCCTGTTATTGTTAATTGTTAAAGTTTTTTATCACTCAAAAGTGTTATTGTTTTCCAAGGAAACACACAAAATTAGTCTGAATAGAAAATATAGCAAAAGAACAGGACATGCTGACCTGTCAGAGTTAGAAATAAGGATTTTGATGGAAATGATGAATGTTTTCTTCAAACTTTGCCTTCATCAAAAAACCCACCTTTTGCAGCAATTACAGCCTGGGCATTCTAGCTGTCAATTTTTCAAGATAATCTGATGAGATTTCACCCCATGCTTCCTGGAGCATCTCCCACAAGATGGATTGGCTTGATGGAGTCTTCCTCCGCAGCTTAAATCAAGCTGAAATATGCAAGTGATCCCAAACTTGTGTGTGTGTGTGTGTGTGTCGCGTGTGTGTGTGTGTGTGTGTGTGCGCGTGTGTGCGCGTGTGTGTGTGTTTTGGGGGGCGCGTGGGGTGTGTGTGGGGCGCGTGTGTGTGCGCGTGCGCGTGTGTGTGCGCGCGTGTGCGCGTGTGCGTTTTATGGTGTGATGAGGAGGATTTGATAGAGCATTTTCACACATGTCTCCAAATTCCCCTGCGGGCGAGCGTCTGCAAAAATAAAAAATCTCCTGAGAGCCTGAAACAGAATAAAAGTCCATCCAGCCATTGTCAGTTAGCCTTCAAAGGATCACACACACATACTGTCTTATTAAAGGCAGAGGACGTGCACAGGATAGTTAAGTGTGCAAACATTATTGTGTGTGTGTGTTTTTCACCTGTACAGAGTGAGAGATTTGAGCAGATAGACTGAGGCATTCCAGAGAGGCATGGCCATTAGATCCAAACTGCAGCATGTCTTTATAGCATTTTGTCACATCTATTAGCCTGTAGGTCACTTTCTCTTGTGGTGACCTGCAGAGAAAACAGATTTTGTATTCATATATGCAGTTTGGAGCCTCAGGCTACTTAGCCTAAAATTCCAAGAGTGCAACCCTTAAATTCCTTCAGAGATTTGAGCTCACTGGTCTCAAGGACTCTGATGTTTTAGGTATTCACTGCAATGTGTCACTTGCCTTTTCTTTCTTTCCCTGCCACCCCAAAATGAAGAGTAGCTATTCTATGGTGTGGGTGTGTGTGCTGGAATGGACGTGACAGCATTCCTGATTGAATTCAACTTGCCTTCTTATTTGGTGGCTGTCTCAGGCTGACAGAGGGCCTCCTAATTGTGTGGACCTTTATGTGCCCCACACTGATGAGATCATACTGACTGTTGTCTGTGACTAACAGCCATCTCACCTGCTTCAAGTAATTACCCACAGGGATAGGTGCAGAACACTTTGGTATCCTTACACACCCTGGGTGCATGTATGTATGTACATGTATGTCTCCTTTTTTGTCAGTATGGCTTTTTATTTCTCTACATAAATCAAAACTTTTCAAGCCAGTATAATTCACCTGTCAATTAAAGTGTGTTGTAAAACCCTACATGGTGTTGATTTTGTTCTTGCTTAGTTAATTAGAACAGTCTTCATTGTGTTGTCTTTTTTTTTGGAGCTTCCTGTTTTGCTACATTGACATAAAAGGGTTACATTTTTCAATCCTTTAAAAGGATTAAAACACCACCCTGAAATACATTAAATAGATATATAAATAGTTTCTAAATCTAATTGAGAAGAAGTGGAGACAGCAAACCTTAGACTCAAAGTTAAAGGATGCAGAATTACATGATTTACTGGGATGATGAGCACAATGGTGTTTACAGCAGTATTAGCATGATAGCAAGTTTTAAAGCCTTATTTGTTTGAGCAGGAGTTTACCTAGGCACATATAATCTTTTCTTCTTTATCAGGCCACGCAGAGTGCTATACTGAGGCATCTGAATAGCTCTTATCCTAAGCCAGGACCTGTGTTCATTGCAGTGACAGCAGTAGTGTGACACTCTTCTCTGCACCCCAGCCATTTCCTTCTCCCCTCCTGTAAATGTGTAAAGAACCTGAGCTTTGTCATCTAGACACTTTGTGCTGTTTATCATAGATTCCTGGCTTTTACAGCGACACTCACTGCGATATATTCAAGCATGACCTGACATGGTGAAGACAGAAAGCTTGTCAGGGCTCCATGGTGTTTTTAGCAATAAGTCAACACGGAGCATGATCTACAGAGCTAAACAGAAAGGCATTACCATGATGCGTAATACGACTCGTCCTCAGGTGCAGAAATGAGACGGTGAGTCACCTCAGGTCATTTGAGACAGATGTGTACTGTATACCAGCTGGACAGAGTGTTGCTGGTTACCAGATAGTGGTGGAGGTGGCCATTTTAAGAAGATATGATGGTATCTGACACCGGCTTGGATTGAATGACGGCCTCTGCCTTGACCTGCTTTCGCACTCAGCCCGTTACTCAGATTCAGCCTGGCCACCCATATATCACACGAGCAGAGCAAGCCTGGGAAAAGAGAGCAAACTAATATGTATGTCTTTTTTGTCTGCCCATGCTTTGACACAAAAATGGATGGCCTTTGGTTGACGAATGCCAAGAAGAGTAGCCCATTTAGGACCATACATAAGAAGTGACATTTTAATTCTACACCCTTTAAAACCTTTGCTACAATTTGTAACTGTCATTTGCTGTGTCTAGCCATGTAGGACACTGGGTGTGCTTGAGTAACATTTCATACAGGTCTATGCAAATTCATTGATCACGTATATGAATATAAAACATGAAAAGACAGATTTGACCTAATGTTTAATAAAAATGTATAGATTATTATTGTAATTTTGTCTGTGTTGTTGGTAGAAAAGCAAAAATGTGCGTGAGTAAGGATAAAAAGAAGTCAGAACAGGCTGTGGGTCAAAGCTAGAACCTACATGCTGTTCAGAATACTTTATGAATCCTTTGCATCACAAAGCATGAAAAATTGATCATTTTGTTGTGTGCAGTTTTTCTACAACTGTCCACATTTATTATTCAATTATTCACTCAGGATACCACCTTCATAAGAATTGCTTAAATATTTTAAAAAGCAATGCAATATGGTCCATGAAAGGTTACTGCCAAAACCTGTGAGGTAACATAAAAGATTTTTGAAGTATATTGCTTTGTTTTTAGATGAAAAAGAAAAGAGAGAACAAATATTACTATGATTATGAGACTGCTGTATATCTTTGGTATCATACTATATAGTATAATATATTTTTGTTGTCACATTCATGAAGTATTGAAAAAATCTTTAATAAAGTGTCTATGTTTATTTATTGTATTCACTTCTTATTGAATGAATTAAATGTTCATCACCTGAAGTTCAGTTTGCAGTTAAAACTGTAATGAAGCTCAGTACAGCTTCACTTATTTACCATACGCATATAGCAGCTAAATGCTATAATGAGGCCCTACAGCTACACTTTATGGTCCCAAAGTATGTGGACACATGACCAGTCACACCCATATGTGCTTGCTGAAACTTGTCCAATTCTAGATTTAATCCAACATCGCTGCTATATTTATCTCCTTTTAAACTAGATTTTGGAGCAATTTATTTATTTACAATTTATTGCCAACCTGGATTGCTAGTACAGTACTGAAAAACATTTACAGCATTTGGCTGATGGCCTTGTCTAGAATTGTCTATATTTATCTTATTTATACAACTGAGCAGTTGAGGGTTAAGAACCTTGTTCAAAGCCCAGCAGTGGCAGCTTGGTGCTTCTGCGATTTGAACTCTCTGGTCAGTACTCCAACATCTTAAACACTGAGCTTCCACTTCCCACAACAAAGTATTGCAATATACATATTACATAAATGTACATAACAACAGTACATTTGTTCGGTGAAAGATACAACTGAGCTGAAGGTGAAATGTCTTGCTCAAGGACCCAGTCAAGGCAGTTTAGGAATGCTGGGATGTGAACACACAACCTTCTAATCTGTGACTCGAAACCTGATTGCATTTGTTTAATATGCCGATTTAGTGCAATCATTTAGTGGAATTAAGTCCGTGATAGAAGTGGTTGAATCATTGTCAGTTAGTTGCATTGTTGTTGCAGGGTAGTTGTAGTGGCTCAGTCTTTAAGCAGTCACACAACAGAATGTGTTGAAATGGTTGTTTACTGTTTACTGAGGTCTAGCATTCCAGGTCATCTAAAAGGTGTTCAGTGGGGTTGAGGTCAGGGCTCTGTACAGGACACTCATGTTCTATCACGCCAACCTCAGCACAACCTGATTTTTTGGAGCTTGCTTTGTCCAAACAGGCATTTTCATGCTGGACCATGTTTAACCTACATAATTCCAGTGAAGGCAAATTGTAATGCTATGCTATGACATTCTATACAATTGTGTGTTTAGAACTTTTCTTTTTTTTCTAAACATGTAACTACATCAGAAATCATTTCATCTTGAGAGCTATATTTGTGTAATTATGTAATATGAGGTTAATATTGGCTATATAAAGAATAAAACACAACAGTGTGTGTTATAGGAAAATAATTAATGACAGCATGGTCATGAATAATTATCCTCTGGCAACACTGTTGGGGTTTATTAATGGCTTTAATGTTGTGAAACCTCCACAACAAATTCCTGTAATCACTTACTTTATAACAGCTGTAAATGTTCATTTCCTCACCAGCCTCTCCATTTTACTCTTTTTAATAAGACAAAAATGGAGAAAACCTCAAGAACCTCAAGATGTCCTATGTCCTAAAGATTCTCCTGTGGCTGAAAACTTACAGCTTTACTTCTGACTCCTTCCATAAATGTTTCTTCTTTACAATAATTGTCATGATTATGTTTTTTCGATCTTAAATTAGAATACTATCTTTCCTATATTTATATAATGCACCTATATTATTTATACATAAAATGTATAAAGATACTCTTAGTCTGTGACCTAGTGAACCAGTACCAGGATGTATTCTCTGATCGAGACTTCAAAGCACTTCTGTAAGTCGCTCTGGATAAAGCCGTCTGCCAAATGCCATGAATGTAAATGTAAAAAGAGTCTTTCTTCAGCTAGCTAGATGGGTCTTTGCAAGCATTCTTACATATCTGATGAACATCCCCGACATTCAGCTTCAGGAGCCCTTGCAAACATTGACTGTAATTGTGTAACTTTAGTGAATGAACCAGAAATGCAGCAGCAGTACTAAGATACCCACAGACCAGAGTAGATGCATGTTTTGTAGATGAAGAGAGTCATTACTCTATACTAATATACCGTCTGGCAAATCATCATAACCACAGGTTGCACTACATCACTCTAATAATCCAGTCAGCCTCACAGTCTATGAGTCTCCTGTAGAAACTGTCAGTAGATACTGAAAGGATCAATAGTCTGTATTTGAGCATTGAAAATAAATTATATAGTATTCCATGCAATTCTAATCACTCCCTGTTGTTCATAAGGTTAGCAGTGAGCTCAAGTGCATATTGAGAAGCACTTGTGTAAAATTGTGGGGAGACTCACAAACCTGGAAGGGCCACTTGAAAGTTGAACTAACAGGGTTCCACGCTTCACTGTCCTCAGCTGCAGGAGATGATTACTCCTCAGGGTGCAGTCCACTAGAGCTCCAGACACGTTCGCTCTGGTCATACATCGCTGTATATAGAAATGTCTCTCAGCTGTGATAATAGTATACTGTGTATCACATCAAGTCTACATTCAAGTTTCTGGAAAACACAATGAAACAGACACACACACTCTCTTGAGAATACTGATCTTCGGAACATTCACATATATATATATATCTGCTTATAGCTCTTGGAGAGGAAATCTAGCTTCCATGTGATGATGTAACTCGTGTTCATATTGATGTGGCCTACTTTCTTTTTTTTGTTCACACAGACATGCAGAAAATGCTAGCAAAATAATGCTTGTTGTAATCACTATTTGCTTTGCACCCATGCATCCAGGAGCTCAGGGAATCAGGCAAATGGGTTTACACACTCTAACATTAAAGCTTTTGGCCTTAGTGTTTGTGCTGGAATTGAGAGATAAGTGTGAAATCGCATCATTACAGGCGCCAACCTGCCCTGCAGACATGAAAACGCTCAGTGATACATCCATGGTCACGACTGGAGCTCTGATATGTTATCACAAACATTCCTGGACATGGCTGGATTCCCTGCCTATCGGCCATGGCTGATAATCTCTTCTGTGTCTCTGAGGTCCTGTAGCATATTCCCGAGAAAGGCCTTTTCAGTGATTTAATGGATTCACCCATGCGTGAGATGAGCAAGTCAATACCGTGATTTCCATGACCCTCCCCTTAACCTTTTGCCCAAAGAACCCTTTATATCATTCTTTTCTATCTTACTTCCAATTCTGTGAGTTTCCTAAATGCACATATACACCCTGTCCCCATCCCCCTGGTTTCAGTGACCCCATTGTCTCTCCATGTCCCCCAGAGTGGCAGAGACAGCTTTAAAGCAATTCGTTGTGGCCTTGTGTTTGAGAGGAATTATGTCACCCTGACTGACCTCAACTCGGGTTAGGGTCACCAGGGTAAATGGTGAAGCAATGAAAGGTTAGAGACCAGTTTTTAAAAAATGTCTGTGTATGTTTTGGCCTTGTGTGTGATTGCCTTTGGGAAAATGATACGTTTGAGATCAATAGGCTTTAGGGGACAGACTGTTGCATTGTCAAGTTGGGGTTCATAGATGATTCTCAAGCAATTTTTTATGCTTCCTGCTGTTCTAGTGTTATGCCTATGCCTTTTTTTTTTTTTTTTTTTTTTTTTTACATACACAGGCCATAGCTTAATAGCTCTAATATAAAATTACTTAATATATTATGATATACTTTTAGTATATAAATTTCCTCAAAAGTTCTTTGGGTTACAGTTAGCTGAAAGGTTTCGACTTTTAATATTTTAATAGGAAGGTTTCTGTTTTAAATTGTTTTAAAACTTTTAAATGCTCCCCCAGAGAGACAAACTGACTATGCGATGAAATCCCCCCGGGAAATTTGTAAATACGAGTTGGGAAGTTGTAATTACAGCATCAGGTGCATTTAAGTCACTTTCATCAGAGTAAGATGAAGGTGAATCTTCTTTTAATCAAAATACAGCAAGGTTTTTTTAAACTGAACACGAAGGACAAAAATGCTGTGTTTTTTTTAATGGTTTTAATCAATTTATGAAGCCACTTCAAACTGAAAAATGTACTTATTGTAAAAGCAAAGTTTAAGCTTACTGTAAAAGTTTCATATTATATTGTAACCAAAAAGTTCATTTCTTACAGGTGCTTAAATATTAATTAAGCATAAAGCACAATCACTGAACACATACTAACTGAATATAATTGAAATCAGCTTCTGATACAAGTAAACATTAAAATTCCACAAATTTACTGTCAGCTAGAGATGTTGCATCCACTGATTCCACCATGTTTTCTTTCTGACACGCCCTCAACTGCCCCCCCAAACACCCCCCCCCCCCCCCCCCGTCAGAAACTCAAAAATCAAAGCAAATCAAAGCATCCAACTCGTAATTACGACTGCAGTGCTCATGTGCACTGAGCTCGTAATTACGATCTTCCCGATATGACAAACCATGAAGTATCTTTAATGGTGCCAGGTGGAATATTTTTGTCTAAAATTATTCTACATACTTTATATTATAACTAGAGTTCAACTTTCTATTGAGTGAGTGTTTATCAGACATTCCCTAAGGCTTCGTCTCAGCAGAGAGAGTTCTTTTCCAAAAAGATGGTCATTGTATCTTCTTTTCTATGTTTAGAACAATTAAGAAACAGGGGTTTCTTACTTTGCCTGCAAATGAGACCCAAGTAGCTCTGTGATGAGGTGTGTTAGTATTCCCTGAGTGATGGTACAAGGTTATCTCCACAGAATGCTCTGCCTAAATGACTGATGGCTGAAATCTCATACTTTTACTGTTTTATAAGGACTTAATTATGCTTCTGCACATAAAACTGTAAACCCTGAGAAAATCATCAGAGATAATCAACTTTGCTTATAGTTCCAGAAATCACTGGAGAGAACATGCTTCCTCAGACGGTATTTCAAGCTGCATTTTGATTAGCTTTCTTTCTTTCTTTCTTTCTTTCTTTCTTTCTTTCTTTCTTTCTTTCTTTCTTTCTTTCTTTCTTTCTTTCTTTCTTTCTTTCTTTCTTTCTTTCTTTCTTTCTTTCTTTCTTTCACAAAAGCATCTATAGGACCAAAAATATCTGCTTGCTTGCCTCTCTGATATAAAATAGGTTGCATCTGTGGGCAGCAATTTTCCCTATTGTGACCAGCATAAATTTAATCAGTTTCTTAATTGATTCAGATGAGATTCGGCTGAGAAAGTTTGAACTGTAATTAAATCTGCTCTCTGGTGTTGACTAAAAAGAGTGGTCTATCAGTTCTGAATGAGGTGCGATGTTTGCTCTAGGAGAGGGTGCTGAGGCTTTATGGCTCACAGCGAAAGAATACAAAGCATCTGGCAACCCAATGGCCCATGGAATTTTAAAAAGAGCTGTCATATATTGGAATTTTGGTAGAGACTTTATAACCCACCAATAGATTCTTCATTTGTCACTCTCTTGTTCACCCATCCAAATCCTAATCCCAATTATTTATCAAACCGATTTATTTGGGAATGTAGAATTTTTTTTATTTTGGAACAATAACCTCTTTATCTTTTATAATTTCGAAAACATGCCTTCCTGAGTGCTTATTTATTTACTTCACAATAATTCTTCATTAAATTACTTTACAATAATGAGATAGAACTTTAAGCTGTTTTCTATAGCAAATAATATGATAACATGTAAAGTAGTTAAATTCAATGCAGTTCCATTTGTATAGCACTTTTTACAATGGACATTGTCTTAAAGCAGCTTTACAGAAATATAATATTTCAAATAAAGTGCAAAGTTTAATATTACATTTAAATTTATCCACAATGAGCAGGCTTATAGGAAACGGTGTCAAGGAAAAACTCTCTGAGACTATATGAGGAAGAAACCTTTAGAGGAACTAGACTCAAAAGGGAATCCATCCTCATCTGGGTGACACCAGATAGTGTGATTTTATAAATAATGTATATTCTACAACTGTATATAGTCAAGTGGAGTTGTGCAACCAGGAGCTTTTAGTTGAGGGATACAAATGCTAAGCTTACAAAATTCATACAGACAGTATCTTTTTATATGCTTTATTTTGACCCGCTAATGAGATCTTTTTGTGAGGCACCGATACAGCTTGCAATCTCTTTTTTTTCTATTCCTAATTCTTTTGGAGTTCATCTCAATGTCAAAAGGGTAGCCCAAGCATTACAGGAGAAACAGTTTCACAAATCATCCACACTGTAGAGTGACTCATACTGCCAGTGTCCCCACTTGATACCACCATCAGTTGTTAAGTGAAGATGTTCTGTGCTTTAAATGAGATGATCACCACACTCTAGCCTTTCTAAGCCGGGTCGTTTCTTAGACCTCACTGCACCGAGAAAACACTCCTATATTCTGTCTCTCATGTGTCCAAAAAACCATAATGACTTGGTCATTAATGGGGCTTGTTGCCGTGGCAACACACAGGCCTTTGGCAGAAACAAGCCCAGGACCACTTGCCCGGCAGTCACACAATTTCTCCTCTGATCCTGGAGCTGTTGGCCAAGAGACTCTGATTGCATAGTCATTAACGTAATCCAGGAGCAGCTCTAAATCTAACTGCACACTGGTCACGGATAATTGTCTGTTCTCTTTTGCTGGCCATATCTCCAGTGGCTCTAACAGCATGGTCCAGGTGGCTCCTTTGTTCCCCATTTCTCTAGATAAACTTGATTTCTATGAGTGAAGCCAGGAAGTGCCACTCCACCTTGCCAGTTTCTGAGAGGGCACTTTTGTTGGCACGTAGCACTTAGCATTGTGGTTTTCAGACAGCCCTGCTAATACTCCCGGGCCTAGGGAGGAATGTTACCAGCTGTTCAGGAGCTTAATTTGCAAATTTGTGTGTTGTTGGGGGGTGTGCGCACATCTGTGTATAGCCTTTAGAGTTTTTCTCTCAGGATGTCGAGACTAATGAACTCACAGATTTATTGTTGGGGAGAAACTGGCTAGATTTCTGTACTGCTGTTCAGATGTATGCATGTGTGGGTGTGTGTATTTGTTTATTATATGTTTACCTGGGCCAAGTTTTCTCTCTTAGCAGCTGGCACTCACTTACTTGGCTAGCTTGCACTAGCTTTGACTACAATAGAGGAATCATTCGAGGTTCTATATCACCCTTATTGAAAGTCTGTGTAGTATCTTATTGTTGTCCAATGTGCTATGTTCTCCCTCTTTTAATACCAGTCTGTTTTTAGATTGTAACTTGAAGATTTGATTTGAGCTGTATTTTAAAATTTTTTTTTTTAAAAAGAGTGTTTGCTGCAATGCCCTGGCCTCATTTGCCTAAGTAGTTACCAGCTGTTGTGTGAAAATGATTCTCCCAAATAATATAATATAATGGTTGATTTTGTAATTAATGGAGCTACTAATTTGTCATTGATCGCCCCATTAAATGAAAAAAGTAAGATGCACACACACACTTCTTATCCCAGGCTTTTTGATACATCATATTAATGCTCAACATTACTATTAATAGTAGTAGTATTAATATTCAGCTCACTATGAACAACAGACCTGACCTGAGGTGTGAATATGAAACATTATTATTCTAGGGAAATCACGTCAACGTAGCGTAGGTCTCATCTTGTGCATCATACTCATCATGTCAGAGCTACATCCTCTCTTAAACCTCCGCTTGGTATCAGTAGACAAGTTACAAGAGTGCAAAGTTGACAGAAGATGTTGCTGAAAGGGAGCCATTTGAAAATTAAGTGAATGTAGGGAGGAAAATGTGTTCTTAGCTCCCATAATAGCCCACATATGGAAAGCCTGAGGGTTCATTTTATCCTTAGTGTCTTTGGCCCGTAGTTTTATTCAGGCATGATTATTGGTTCCCATTATGGCCTATCTGCTGTGACACATGGAGAGCAGAGCACTTAGCACTTGGCAGGTCTTTACTTTCTGTGTGGAGATTGACAGGCAGCTTCTTTTCTGAGTGAGCTGTGATTCAGCTAACTGCTGAGTGGCGTAATGTGGCTGCAGCAAGAATGCAGGAGAGTTGAATAAAGATGGGGATGTCATGCCTCCTCTTGCATCCAATAAGATCAGCTCTGATATTAAAACTCCTCCACATCAAAGTGCATTTCACACACACAGTTGCTCTGGTCTGGAAGGGGTTTTAAATATCAATTTGTCTAAAGAACTTTTAAGCCCAAGTATCATGTTATGTCAGGAGCTGTTTAACACCAGGTCCTCTTACCCAAGCAATTTTTTTGCTATCTGTGCTGGAAACATTTTCTCTAGAGGTGTGAGTAATGTCTGATATGCTGTTTCCACCCTGTGTTTAGCCACATTTACTCTGCTGCTACAGAGACCATAAATATGTTTTTTCTTCTTCTTGTGGACAAAAATGTTGACTAAGGAGCTCGCACTGAATTTATATATTTGAAAGCAATATTAATTCATCAGCTTTTCTAAGTGCATGGGCTGTTCGAAAAGATGTGGTGGAAGCATTCCAGCTTCACCACCCTTGCATTACTCAATTACCCAGTATTTATTGGGCGTTAAATTAAGTATTTCTGCTATTGCACATTTTATTCCGTTATTAAAAGGTCAGAGTCTGGTAATATTTTTAGAAACCATCCATATGAATTTCTAATTTCTTTCTCCCAGGTGCATTCCAGAGGCCCACCTTGGCAGTTAGAGGAGAGGTTGGCCTCAGTCACCATGAGAGCTTTGCCACGGAACCTAGTTTCCCTGGCTGTGTCTGGCCTTTTCCTCTGTCTGCTCTCTTTTTGCATCCCTGCTGTCTTCTCCCAAAAGCCCACATCTCCTACCGAGCCCAGCCCAAGCTTTCAACCACAGAGCAGGCCAGAGTGTATCCACCAAAAACACCCTATTATCTCTATTCAAGGTGAGTGCTGCTAACACACTGCTTCTGTGATACAAACATCAACATTCGCCAGCTCAGAAAGTAATGTAATATACCATACATTTCGGGAAAAAGAGTTTTGCAGGGATGCTTGCAGATGTGTGGAACACTGAAATTGTTTTAGAAATCCTTTGTATTTTGTTTGTGGTGAAATGAACCAGGCTACCAAAATAATGTCTGACATGTGAAAGCCACTTCTGAAGTTACTTGGACATCTGACTTAAACGAGTCTTTTTTAAAAATGTCTAGAAACTCATATAGCTTGAAAAGGAATTTGCCATGTTGCAATGTCTTTAGTTACCGTTATCGACTTTGCTCAAAGTTATTGCTTCTTTGTTATATTAATCTTGATCTGTCACAAGGGTTTCATAATTAGCTTAGTTCAGGGTTAATTTTGTTTTTTAAGGATGTACGTTTATCATTGCACATGTTGAAAGCTATGTCCACTGTCCTGTGAGAGATTATAGGGTTCGGTCTCACACTGTTCACACTCTTCAGCCTCTTTGTGAGACTGGAGAGAAATAGGGACGATGTGTGCTAACGCTGATGAACACGCCCTGTTTTGTAGCAGATGAATGACTTTCATTCCTTGCACTCCCCGGTTGTGAGCTCATGAATAGACCAGAATGTGGAGTAATACTCGTCAGTCTTCCAGACAATATGTTGGGTAGCTAAAAATGCAAGATAAGCCTTTTTAGTTTAGACAACAGACATAGATATATACAGAGCATGAAAGATGAAAATATGGATATAGTTTTGTGTTTGTATGAACTAATGTACAATAACAATATTTTTTTTTTGGGGGGTTTTTCTGCCTTTTTTTTTTTTTTTTTTTTTTTTTTTTTTTTTTTTTTTTAAAAAGGGTTTAATAGGAAAAAATATAGAAATGACAGCCACAGGGTTTGATATTGCTGGAACTCTACCTGGACAATAGAGCAACCTTAGCTCATAAGGACATTGCCTGTGGCCTGCACTTTTTATTGCTACTGAAAAGACTTGAGGGGTTTTTTTTGTGTGTGTGTGTGTGTATATATATATATATATATATATATAAATATATATATATATATATATATATATATATATAATATATATATATTATACACACACATATATATATATATATATATAATATATATATATATATATATATGTATGTGTGTGTGAGGACTGTTTTATTTCATTGCCAGCTTTCTTCAGGGAGGTGCAGTAAGTTGGTAATTATTCTAAAGTGTTAGAAAATACTACAGTTTGGTAGAAATTGTAATTAGAAAAAACATTATAATTAGAAAAAAAATGTTAAGCATCCAATTCATCCCTTCAATTGTTTCCCGCTTTCACCTTCACACAAAAATGGCTGCCGTTTTCTCCTTCTCATGGTATTCCTTACACTTTCGTCATGGTCATTCATCAAAGCAAAACTACTTTTGGCACTGCTGAACAATCAGCTCTGTATTGTAAGCTAGCTCAGCTAAAATATCCTTTTATGTTAACCCAATTGCATAGAAACCCCTCCGTACACCTTAAAGCCCTCTTTTATGCTAGAGCATTGGTATGGAAGTCATGCCACAATGAAGGCGTGGGCTAACCCTGAGATTAGCTTCTTTGATGGATGAGTATTTTCAAGCAGAGCAATCAGGCAACCACTGTGAGGTGTTACCTGAGGATGGAGGAAGAGGATAGGGGCCCAGACTCTAATCTCTGAGCAGCTTTCTGGATGGATCTTGCATGCTTTTAAAGATGAGTGTCGCCCGTCTAAGGTCTTTTTTTTTTTCTTTTTTTTTTGAGTGCAGTGAAGTGTGGCTGCCTCAGCAGGGGCTCTTCTAAAGCTTTCTGCTAGACCCAAGCTGCACATGATGTGACCTGTGTTAAGCTTCATACCAGTGGAATGAGGATTACATTACCTTAATCTGATACGTACATTTCAGTCCCTCCCCATAACCAGATACATTTCCTATTTAATCATTATACCAGGCTCACTGCAGAACATGCTTACCTGAATAATCACACCAGCACTCTGAAGGAGAGGCCACATGGAGCAAGAGAAGTGGGATGTCATTGCAAACTTGTGTACACAACACTAAAAAAAAGTTCATGAATAGACAGCCCAGTTTCTTTCCCTAAATACTGCCATTAAAAGGCAATCCAAGTCGGTGTTGAAGTTACTGTAAAAGTGGCACTATACTGCCCGCACACATGCTGAAGGTCCTGTGATTTTCAGAAGGGCTAATTTCTGGATGATATACCCTGAGGCACTGAATTTAATGCCAGAAGCCTTATGTATAGATCAGCCTGCAGATTTGATCTTTTCAGAGACCTGCTCTTCTTTGGTAAAATGTCAGTAATCACCCCATAGACGATAGGCAACAGTAAGTTGCTGCTCTGTCTGGTTCCATACTCTTGTTCTCTCTACAGTTACTGTAATTGGCCCCAGATTGTTTCTCTGGACTTGTGGAATGGACTTGCTCTCTGCTGTCTACTGGGTATTAGTTGTGCTGTTTAAATATGGCGAGAGTCGTGTTCTGTGTACTATTGCTGGACATTGAAACTTTGAGAGCATGTACTGTTTCACTACAATTAGACTGGGGTATTTGGGTTGCTGGTTAGAGCCACTCTTCTGTTGCCACTGCAAACATTATTTAGTCCGTCATTTGTTGGTCCCACTGTTTGCCTCGTGCTTCTGCACACTTTTGCATGGCCTTTTTGATTATACCACAGAAACAGCTAAGGCAAGTTTAATGGCTTAGTGAAATTGCAGGCCGTCAATGTTTTTCTCATTGCTTTTGCTTGAGTTTGTCTTTCTGCTTGGCTGAACTGGCCCTCTATTACCTGAATTGTCCCGTGCTGCCCCAGTGGAGTTTGACTTCCTCTTCTGCAATGTGACATTTCATAGCCTATTCATTGTTCTCACTTTTTTTGATTATCAGTCTGGAAGGATTTAGATTTCTGAACCATTTTATTCCTGTCTGCTCATCCAGTAGCCACCTGCCCCCAAAGGACAGAAACAACATGGAAATCTCACCACAGGCAGACAAAACAAAGGCAAATTTGCTATTTGCTCAGATAAGTTGCCATCTGCCTCCCCTGATAAGATTCTAGACGATCCACAGAGAGGCGAGCCAGTCTTTTGAGAGAAGAAAAGAAAAATAAGGGTGTGTTTGGAAAGAGAGACAGCGAGGTACCTCCATCTGTCAAGGGACACTGCTGGTGCTATGCTTGTATTGACAGCTACCTGTCCTGTAGACGCATCTGGGTTTTTTCCACTAGCCATTTAAAAAGATTCTATTTAAATGGCATTCTTTTCTTTATTTTGTATAGTGGTCTTGGTATTCTTTAGGATGTAATATTTGTCAGTTATAGTGTTTGTGTCACTGTGTACTTTTTAAAAATGATGTAATATTAAGCATAATCATAAAATTGTAATTTCTTCCTTATCTGCTACCTCTGGCATTTCTGTGTGTCATTTAGCAAGTTTGGAAATGTTTCTGGTTTCTTACTGATAGCCAGCTTCACAAAGCCACAAGCAACCTAAGAATTAATCATTGTCACTGAAACAGATGACAGTGCAGTCCGGCGCTGCTCCAGCATTAAGCGTTCATGTCCCATACCTCAGAGTTTGTCCATTTCCTAAACCACTGTAAATCGATCGACTAAAAAAAAAACTGTCTAAAAAGTTTATTTTACTTTATGGCCAAAATCCATTTGTATAAATTGTGATAAGTGAGGCCATTAAAATAATCTTAAAAGTATCTATTTTTTTCCTTCTGGTCTTTTTTTGTGTGCTGTTAGAGAACTGTTCATACTATAGAAATAATTACTGGTCATTTTCTACATGCTCTAGAACTCCCAGCTCCAATTTCTTTGACAAATCTGCCCAAAACTCAAAACTTAAGCTCAGCAGAGATGGCAGTTATTTTAACACAATTGCTTTGTCTACAAACATGCAATTACAAAGCTGTGGCATGCAAAAAGGTTTCATCATACAATCGAAACCAGAAGCAATATTTGAGTGTAGAGTTTATCATGTTGGACATTACAGCTCAAATTTCAGCAACTATCTGAAAACATTTAAACATATAATATTAACTATTATTAACTATACATATTACAGTATCTGTAGAAAGTTGGTGTGCTAAGTGATGACTCTGTAAATACTGTATTTTTTTTTTATATCAGTCTGTGGATTTTTGCTCTAAAGTAATCACTATGAAATGAGATGCCCAGTCTCTCTCCTGTAGGCAGGAAATTGTTGATGTAATCAAAGAAAGCCCATTGTTAATGGGACAAAAGTTTGCTGCAAGCTATATTCCATTCAGACATGAGAGTAATTATTATAAGTGAACATTGATGCTGTAATGCAGGTTGATGTTCAGATAGTAATTTCATTATGCCATTATTCAAATTTTATTAGTGAATTTAAAATGCAGTTCAACCCAGTAGACACTTTTTTTGCACTATAGACATTTTGCGCTAAAAAACCCAGCTCCATAAATTTACTTAATTAAAATGCGTACTTCAGTTCAAAAGGCTAACATTAACACAATACATTTTTGTGCAGAGAATCAAACCCACAACGCTGGTATTCTGTAACAGGTATAATCTATTTTGCCATGCGGGTTTTGATTGCTTAATATTTAGTACTGTACACTGAATATTTATATTAATATTTTATTACTGAATTAAATGGAATATGTGGTCAGTCAAATATAAGAGAACGTAATACATATAGTTTACATAAAAATATAAATTTTATAATCAGAGAGTGATTTGCTTATATTATACTTTATTATACTTTAATTTAAAAAAGTTTCTAATTAGCAGATTGAATGATGTAGCTTGATCGTGATCGGTTCATGTAGTATTAATATAAACCAGTGAGTCAGGTAGAATAGTGGAGCTGCATTGTAGCTGTTACACAACACCAGTGACTTGGGTTCGAGTCTCAGAAAACAGAGTTTGATTTTATTCAAAGATTTGAAAATACATGATCAAATCATGTAGAACGAACAAGAACAAATTGTGTTAATGCGACTCAATTAATCACGGCGAGATGAAGCTAACAAACCTTTTTTGTTCAGTGTAGTTACTGTTCCCATTGGTGCCAACATCCATGTGAGATTTCACCGTGTAATTGCTTTACATTTATACTGTGAATCAATCATGCTAATTCTATTTAAACCAGGCTAATAATTCGTTTATATTCTGTTTATTATAAGGAATGAAATCATGTTTTAATTAGAAATGTTATATTTTGTATATGCTAACTATATGTAATATCTGTTCTTAAATCAGACTACAATAAAGGGTATTTGTCTTCCACAGAAGGTCCTAAAAGTCATGTTTAAATCACCTTGAGTGTCATTGTAAAGCACTGCTAAATCCAGCCTCATCCTCTTGATCTGAAGCTAATGTGTTACTTTCTTGCTCTATGAATCAGAAGGCAATAATCATCTGCCAACTCCAAAATCCAGCCCATATTCTGTCTGGGGGCAAGCAGGATTTATATTTATCCCTATGTATTTGTATGGACTGCCAAGTCCAAGACACATTTTATGAAGAGGCATTCATGCATATAAAGGCAAGAGTAAAGGGAACGGATAAATGTCTAAGAGTGGACTCTTAGGGTTTATTGCCCTTAAGAAAATAAACAACTAGATTTGCATAGACAGCTCACGCGGTTCTCCTCTAATTTTGTTCATTGTTCACAGCGTCTACAAATAAAGAATTTGTATTAGTGTGGAAAGTGGTTTAGTCATTTGCTTTATGTGCTGCTTTCAGCTCTCTGCTCTGTGTTAAATACTTCTGCCGTTCTCCTCAGTGAGCTGTAACCCTGCAGTGTGATGAAGACAATCCAGATGTTAGCGTTACACTCATATTGGTCTGCAAAGCCTGATATGCATGACAGCTGTCTTCTACTTTGCTCAATTTCTTTTAGCATGCATGCAGCACTCTTCTGGGCCACATGAGTGAATGACGCACACTTGAGACGAAGCATGCATGTGATTTAATCTGTCACTTAAGGAGCATCTGTCAATCATCTACTTATTATAATAGTGTACTTACTGCTACACCTGTGTGTGTGTGTGTGTGTGTGTGTGTGTGTGTGTGTGTGTGTGTGTGTGTGTGTGTGATAAGATATGTTTTTTTTTTTCAGATCCAGTCCCTTTTTTATTTCTTCAAATTGTGTTGATGTACTGAATCCAAACAGATTTGATATTAAATGATGTGTGAGACACATTTGGGGCTATAACTGCTCATTAAACCTGAATGGGATCACTGCAGGGTGTTGTGTTAAAACTTTCTAGTGTGGATAAACACTACAAACCCCTTCGAGGGCTGTGATTATGGAACCCTGCTCTTGTTATGTCTTTGTAAAGGATGACTTGAATTGTGCTGCCATATGGTCCCAGTCAGACTCAAGCACATCCTTTAGCAGTGTGTAGCAGTGATGCACGGATCATATGCCTTGTCTCTTCCTGCCTCTCAGCAGACTTGCTTAAAATGGTCTTGATTTATTTGCTCATGACAGAGTGAGATTGTTTTGCTTGACCCCAAACATCTGGATGATTGACATCCCTTGAGACTGTGGTCTGAGGTTTTATTTCACATGCTTTGCCTGGGACACAGGTTCACCAAGGTTCTGACCTGTACAAATACAGCTGAATTTGTTTTGGACTTTTAAAGCTTTAGTAAAATGTACCCCATACGATGCATGATGGATGGTATGTGACAATATCATTGCTTTAGTGTGTCTAGAGTTCATCTGGAGATTTGTGACTGTGACCAAAGGATTTTTTTTTATTTTGTTAGAAAGTTGCGATATAAAATAAAACGGTTGTCTGTATAAATTCAAACGATTATGTGTAAAATTAAACGATGAAACGGGATCTTCATCATAAGGTGAAAATTCTATAATATTTCTGGCCACTTTCTCAATACAGTGATGTCAGATCTAATGAACTGCTAAAACGTTCTGATTTTACTTGAAAGATGACAAATCTTCTTTCATCCGCCTCACTGAGAAATCCCATTTTGCAAAACATGTTAGGTCACCAAAAGATCAAGAGGTTTTATTTTTACATAATGGTCTTTCCGTGTCACTTTGTTCCCATTTTAAAAAGCCCTGATGGGTGCCCTAAATATCTGACAGGCCAAATTGTCTTCATGTACAGAAGCTTCTGTCAAACTGTGCTTTTATACATTTCCTAGAAAGTATAATTTTGACTGAGTGTCATGTTGAATTAGGCTCAGCAGCCATGATGTGGTACAGTGCGTATTGTACCTCACGGCTGGGTCTCCCTCATGACGCTGGGCTTGACTCCCTGATTTAACTCCACGGTATTTCAGTTACTTCTACAGGAACCTGTTTGTCCTTTTTGTTTAAATGAATGGAGGAGCTGAAAAGGAACTTGCTGTTCAAGTTCTTTGTGTACAGAAGTGTAACATATCAGACTGACAGAGAGAGGAAGAGTGTGCATTAATACAAAATCCAATCAAACAAAATCACAATCTAGACTGAAGTCCTTAACTGGAAAGATCACAGGAAATCTTACTCACTTGGTGCATCATATACATCATTTGTGGTGATTATTTTATTTCTTGATTTCGTGCCAGCTGCCTGTCGTGCAAAAACAAGTCAGAGACTGAGGCTAAAAGTGAGTCAGAAATGCTTCAGCTGAATGAGCTAGTGATAGTCATGAATGTTTCCTTTTTTTTCCTCATAGAAATCTGTCTGTGACAGGAAACTCAGGCCTGCTATTATAGTGCAATTATATTTTGTAGAATGATCTACAAGACGTTCCACAGTACATTTTTTTTTCCTATAAATTCTCCATATTACAAGAAATCCTCTTTAATGTAATATTCTACTTTTCTCCTTTAGCATTAAGCCCTTGGATTTCCACTTTCCACCACCCTGGTGTACGAGATTACTCTCAACTCACTCTTGATCTGACCAGGAACGAGCTGATAGTAGGAGCAAGGTAATAATTCTTGTACTTCCTGTGTGCACGGCACTGAATACTCTTCAATAGCTTATAAGAGGGTATGCCAAAGATTTCTGGCTGAAATCAATCAATATAGAACCTTTTTTAAAGATCAGTTATTCCCTTCATAGACTTAATGTTTTTATAAAAGCCATATCTGGATTACTCTTAACATTTATCCTTCATAAGATTGCATTCATCATTTAACCTTTATTTTCTCTCCGACTGTTCTGCAGAAACTACCTCTTTCGACTGAGCTTAAGCAACATTTCACTTATACAGGTAAGCGTAAGGAGATGCACCAGAGCTATGACTTTTCTTCTTGCATTTTGGATTCTGAGGGTTGTTCATCTGCCAGAGCCACCTTGAAAAACTTAAGTGAAAACATTGCCCAAGAGAGAGGCTGATTAGTCCTCCCCAATTCCCTTTCAAGCTTTTGCAATGCCAGGCATGGCTGTGTTGTGGCTGGATGAAGGTGCGACTTTGGTCATGCCATATCTTTATGGTTTCACTAAAGCCATATCCCATAGTCTGTATTGCATCAAACAAATGAAATCCCCTGAGCATCATTTTTATTACTGTGCTTTTATTTTCCACTATAATATGACTAGCTCTAAAAGACACCTGAATTATCCGAGATCGTAGCAGTTCTTCTCCTCGTCCTTTTTCGGCATTCTGTACAGCAACATGATTGCTGTATGTATTTTGTCGCTAAAGCATCCTAAATGAAAACCTTAGCTGAAATTTCATTTTGTTCCATTTCACCCCAGCCTGTATCGCCCTGTCCAATTCCTGTGAGTGATCCAAAGTTGGGAATAGGACAGATCTTTCTTCATTTAAGCTAACTGGAGCATCACAAGCAGTGCCAGGGTCCAAATCAATGAGGAGAGATGGCGCCGGCAGATGAAGGAGAATGTCTGTGTCTGTCAGAGAAAGGGAGATTGTGGGATTGTGGCAAGCGGCTCTGTCTTTCTGAACTTTACAGCTTGTAACATTTCAACTAAAAGCAAACACCTAGTGAGAGCAGGATATTTTCATTTCATTTCTGCACTGACACTTTCACTCAGATCTGTGAGATGCAATTTTTCTTGTTATATATTCATTCATTCATTCTTGTCATTCATTTACTTGGGTGCATTTTTCTTCACTTCACTCACAAGGCCTGTCCTACATGTGTCCTCCAGTGTTTCTTCGCCATCTCCAGGATGATATCAGTTTCTCCCTTCCTCTATATGCCTCACATCATTAGCATTATTGTGTGTGTGTACGTGTGTATGCATTTGTGCGTGTGTGTGTGTGTGTGTGCGTGTGTGTGTGCGTGCATGCGTGCCAGAAGTAGAAAGGGCCTGAGCAGGAGCCAGCTCATTTCAGAAATGCATGTCCTAGTGCCAAACATGCAGGCTTTGGCAGGAGGCCTGCAGGTCCAAAGCAGAGTCTTTTCCACTTTCCACAAGCTGGATGAGGTGAGAAGTGCTAGTGCCTTCCCTCTGAATTCATGCCCAAGCTATTGAGAGAGCTGACCCCGCCAGAATGCTTGCTAATAAGTAAAAAAGTATGGCAAGGGAGATGGCCGGGGCCAAAAAACTCACCCACACAAATCAGCATTTTTAAGTATTTTCTATGAGCTTTTGTTGTTTTATGCATATGCATTAAGAATCTATGAGCTTTGGCCTTTAATTAAATCAGGAAGCAGTGTAATCATTAGTATCACTGCAGTTCTCAAAGTATTAGGAAACAGTGTTCAAGATTGTTTGAGAAAACTATTTGAGAAAATCATTTCAATAATTAGGCCATATTTAAAACAGTCAAACATTTAGCTTGAAGCTGCCAGATTTCCATTACAGCTCAGTGCTCAGGTCATCCACAGCCATGCAAAAAGTAACAATGTTGTTGGCATGACTGTGTGAAAATGTGTGAATTTAAAAATCTGCAAATTATAATGTCAATTTCTAGCATTCTGTTATAGAAGGTTAACTTGAGCCAACCATTCCAATCCTAACCTCTGGTGCAACCTGAGTGCACCCAGTTGCATTTGTTCCAAGAATAAATGAGCCATTCAGCTAGTGGTCCAAACTGCACCTGCTGTTAAAACCAATTAAACTTTCTGAGTCAAGTTTTCAGCCAAGAATACAGATGCTGAAATGGTCACACTGGAGTATGCTTAAATAACATTTTGTTCATGATTCTGAAAAAGACTAGCGCAAAATGTTTCAATATTTTTCTGAAGCCGAGATGGACTCTGGGCCCAAGAAGACATTTCCTACTCACATCACGAAGTTTCACAGAATAGCCATGCAGTTAACTCATTTTGTGATTAAAAAATGGGTGGTCACTAGCTCCAATGACTCTGGAAAAACCAAAGATTGCAGGAAATTACATCAGTATAGGAGAACCAAGAGAAACCTCACAGTAGACGTAATCATCTTCGCTGATGGCTGGGAAATTCACACTATATCCCCAGATATGAATGTTGCTAAAATTTCTAGCACTTGGATATGAATACACATCAATGTGCACCTCTTTTCCCTCTACAACTTGGGTGCCAACTTCGACACATCAGGGCTTTGGGATTCGTAATCAGCTGAGCTTAAGACAATGAAGAATATTCACTCGCTGAGAACCCTCTAGCTGAAAGATATAATGCTATAATCTTCAAACAAAGATAGATAAGCTACAGTGCTTTTATTAACACACCGCCTCTGCTTAAATACACTTAGAAAAGTTGTATTTAACCGTAATTACATTTAAACAAAAATCAGCAAAGTAGTTCATTTAATTCATTACCAGACATTTGACTGAATAATTCCTTATGTCCAAGCCAAATTGAGTCAACATGTTCCATTAGCTGCTTCATTTTTCACCGCGCAGGTGGTGTTTGCTTTATTAAATCCTATACTTTGCCTTTGCAGTTTTTTATACAAGTATATGTGAGGATGTGTGTGTGTGTGCTACAATTAATCAGTAGCTGCTCCCATTCAGACAGGACAAAAGAGGCAGGAAGCTTTGATTATGGCGTCACTGTGTAAATCTGGGTTGTCTGGTCATGCTCACTCTGTTTATACAGCTCCTCCTGGGTGCTAGACTATGTTTTCAATGAGCGTTATTACAGTCAGAAAAAAGAAAGTGTGAACCGTACATTTTTTCTTCATCCATCCTCTATTGATCCCATGCTTTAGGGATGCAGGTGTGCAAACATAAAAACTACTTCTGTGTGTGAGTTCTGCCTGTGGCTCGCTGCAAGGGAGAGACGATGACTGTAACACTTCTTACTTTTACTTTGTTTTAATAAAAGCGTACCACTAAGACGGGCAAGATTTGATTCAAAAACTTTACCTTTATGTGCTGCAAACTGACACGATTTACTGTATCTCCCATTACAGTTAGGTTGTCAGCTGGAAATGTAAGAATTTACTCTAAAACCTAGATTCCTTGTGACATGCTCTGGAGTGAAACTTTCCCAGAGGCCAAGAAATGGAATTTGTGCCTGTTACAAGGGGCGTATGTTCAGCACTGAATTTCTTGAGCGTGTCAGACTCGATCGTGGTGTTTAATGGCTCATATGAGAGTAGACACTCAGGGTTTTAAGAATTTCTCTCTTTTTGCCTTCCAAAGGGCAATAGATACTTAGAAAAGTTCCAAAAAATACCCCAAAATGGTTCGTTTTTAAGATTTTATATAAATGTTTATAACGTAAATGGTGATATCAAACCATTTCTGCTCTTTAAGATACCCCAAGTGCTTGTCATAAGTATCTGCATAAAATTTAAAGCTGTTAACTTTACCCATTGAAATTCTGTGTAAGGTTATCTGAACAGAGTTAAAAACATCTCATGCTGAAAACCAAGAGTGTCCTGGCTCATTTTATATCAGACTTGTGGAGATAAATAATTCATTTGTTTATACTGATTGAAAATGTCAGATAAATCCATTTCCATTCAATGTACTGGTAAAAGAAAAAAAGCAGAATGGCATATAAATCAACATTTAAAACTAAACTAAATAGGATAAAGTGCATGTTAATAGTGAAAGTAGAGTAATATAACATTTACAATTAATCATTATGATTCAGGCTTAAACAAAGCTGATTATAATCTGTATTTCACAGGCTGTTTTGTTAATCTGACACAATTTAAATGAACAATTCTCAGTAGAGCATATGTGGCTCATATGTGATATGTGACTGTGTGTGTGTGTGATTGGTTTGTCCCTCAATTTGAACATACAGAATGTCCTGGATTGGACCAGCACTGAGCCCATAGCTCTTTTGCCATTAAATTGGCTCAACTCAGTACATACAGAGCATTAGCTATTGGTTTCTGAGTCACTAATTTGATTTAATGCCATGTAGAAACAGATTATCTTACAGCTGGCCCTAATTCTCATTCTCTCTCTCTCTCTCTCTCTCTCTCTCTCTCTCTCTCTCTCTCTCTCTCTCTCTCTCTTCTCTCTCTCTCTCTCTCTCTCTCTTTCTCTCTCTCTCTCTCTCTCTCTCTCTCTCTCTCTCTCTTTTTAACCTTTTCATATCACCTAAAACATCTTCCCCTCTACTCTTATGCTAAGCATAGCTCCTGTCAGATATTACCAAAAACACACAGAATTGTTTCTGCTTTATCAGATAAAAGATTCACGTTTGTTAGTAAATCAGGAAAATCAATCACGGCAGTGTTAACTTTCTGAACTAAATAAAATTTACACTGTGTCTTGTAGACAGCTACCATTATAATTCTGACTTTAATGCAACTTTGAACGTATACATCGCAAAACATGTGAATGTAGTTACTTAATTTTCAGAGATATTGAGGTTGTTAGAGCTGACCTGTATTTTGATCATCTCTGGGCTCCCCTATATTATCAGCTTGACTGTTTATTGTGCTATTCATCATTTGTCACGATCTGTCTGATATTAGAAAATTGTTGCTGCTCAGAAAAAGGAGGAAATCAGATCTGCCTTACTGCAAGTATTTTTCAGAAAACAAATCTCAAACATTGCCAGCGCACAGCTTCAGGGTCCCTGGTTTGATTTTGAGCTCAGGTTACTCTCTGTGTGGAGATCTTCATGTTCTATCTGTATCTGTGTATCTGTGTGGGTTTCCACTTAGTTATCTGGTTTCCTCCCACCTTCAAAAACATGCTAGGGGGACTGTATATTCCAAATTGGTGTGAATGAAGGCCTGTTATGGACTGGAATCCCATTCAGGATCTGGATCAGGCTCCAGATCCACCATGACCCTGTCCAGGATAAAACAGCTATATACAAAATTATTGCAGCACTTTGATTAAATCAATATCCATTATCTGAATACTTAATTATCTGAATAAGAGCTATTCTACTTTTCTGCTTGTATGTGTAAAATCAAAAGGAACAATCTGTCCTCATTGAGTAATGTGACTGACCCAGTCAGCATCACTTACACACTGTGAGGAGCTTTGGAAAGAAAGGAGCTTTGCTGAAATGTTCCAGCACTGTATGGTGTGGAGGAGGATCTTGGAGGAGAACTTACTTCAATTTGAGCTGTCACAGGCTGTGGTAGAAAAAAAAAAAAAGAAAAAAAAAAGGATGGGATGCCTGGTGCTGCTGTCACAAATAAGAGGAATAGAGTTGTGAATGAAGATGATAAAGAGGTGAAAGAAGAGGGTCTGCTCTATGTGAGGAGAGCTGTGTAGAAGATAAGGCCAGAGGACTGGCCAGGCTGGAATGTAAATAGAGAGGACAAGAAGGATTCAAAGAAACTCTGTTAAATCTCCACCACTCTCCTACACCTAAAGAAGCAACTCTGTTTCATAACTCTGATCTCCCTCCCACCTTCCCATACCTCGAAACTTCTCTATTCAGTGCTGAGTGGTAAACACTTTCATGTCAGGACAACCTGCTCAGGATCTTCATGAATTAGAAGCACATCAGATACATCAAATGGTATATGCTTCAGGAGTGTTGAAAGGTTCCTTTTGAAAGGAATATGCTTTTAAGAGGTAGTCCAGAATTGCAGCCAAGGTTATGATTAAACATTCCCAATGCTCTCATAGTAGTGTATCAAGTATGTGTAATCTGATATGGACAGACTTTTAGAGTATATCTACAGTCGCTTTAATCGGAACACCAGGACCCCTGCTTATTCATGCAATTATCTAATCAGCCGATCATGTGGGAACAGCACAATGCATAAAATCATGCAGATATAGGTCAAGAGCTTCAGTTTTATTCAAATCAAACAGTGGAATGGAGGAAAATGTGATTTCAGTGACTGTGGCAAAACATACAAACTGGGCAGCTGAAGGTTGAGAAAATGTAGCTGGTTTTTGTTTTGTTTTTTTCAATCCTCATCTCACCAGTTTCTGTGAGCCTGTGCCCACGCTAACCTCTGATTGCTGTTCTTGGCTGACAGGAGTGGAACCCAGTGTAACTTTCTGCTGTTGTAGCTCATCTGTCTCAGGATTTGACATGTTCTCAGACCCTTTTCTGCTCAACACAGTTGTAAAGAGTGGATATTCGAGTTACCCTACCCTTTTTGTCAGCACAAACCAGTCTGTCCAAAACATTTCCGCCCACAGAACATCCACTTACTATGTATTTTTTTTTTGTCTATTTTTGTTTTTGATCATGCTGTGCAAACTCCAGTCTGATACATGGGAAAATTCCAGAGATCAGCATTTTCTGAAATACTCACACCAGCCCATATGGTACCAACAACTTTTTAGCCATTCTGATGTTTGATTAGCTAAATCTCATGACCTGTAGTTTATTGTCACATTTTTTTCTTTTTTTCTTTTAGTTTTCAACTTTTCAAAATGAGGGTGTAAAATGTTCTGACATGATCCATCTTTCATTTACATCACAGAAACCTAAAATTTTACCAGGGGTGTGTAGACCTTTTATATCCATTGTAAGGTAGTTTAGAAATCAGACCAAGCCATCTTGCTGTGACCGTAGTGGTGAGCGACACTAATGCAAATCAGACGTCATGCCAGCTATTTCCCTGTGCCTTCGAGACCTTATTTTCCTCTTCTTTTGTTGGATTTAAAAATGCTTCCATGAGTCAAATCTGCTGGGTTTGAAGAAAAACAGGTCTGAAGCGTTTCTTATTTAACACATTCAAAGGTCCATGACAAATCACTGATTTGACACAAGTCAAAAAGGGATTGATAATCAAATGTGCCAAGCTGCAAGCAAAAAAAGAGGCTTCTCTTCTAAATTGTGAGGAAATGTAGCAAAGCCAGCCTCCTTTTATTGTCTTTGACAAGCAGTGTTACAGCTGCATGGACAGAGGCCACTCTGGGCAAGAGGTGACTACCCTCCTCAGCAGTTCACATTTAAAACAGGAAGTCCTACACAGAAGTAAACTGTGACAGAATAGAAGGAATCCATGGGAATCTGGATGGGTTGGATTCTATTCAAGTATTTCGGTCTAATGTAAACTCTGCTTTTTCCAAATATGGTGTTGTAACAATCAGCATCAGGCTAAAATATGAGAGCATATAGAGTTTTAGTGTAATGGCTCCCTCCTCTCGCATGCTTTAGAGTAAGAATTTTAGTGTTGCACTGTTTTTAGTATCACACTGGCACTGGTGCGTATTCTATTTATATGTCGGTTGTGCAGGCCAGGGTGGGAGGGCACGTCCTGGGCAGCCTATCAAAAATTAAAAAGTGGTCGCATTAAAAAAGGTGCATGCTTTGATATTTTTCACCAGCAGTCCAAATTTCTACTGCCATCACAGCCTGATGAGCTAGGGCTGATTTCATTCAGCCAACTGGTTAGTAATGTCCCCCTGCAATTTGCCCAGATTTAATTACTGATGTGGTCTTTGTTGCTGGGTGGGTATAATGTGATCTTCATATGCTGGGAAAAAAGTCAAAGACCATGAGAACAGAAGGCACCAGGGGGCAGCCTTTGGATTGAAGTGTTGTGGTGTTCTATATGTGTTTCAACTGACAAAGTGATGTTTGTGCATGTATAGATTAATTTAGTGTATTTTGATCATTAGATTTGAAATAGAATATGTACATATTAAAGCAATGGAAATGTATAACTAAAATAATGCACGAGCCATTGCTCACTAGGTAAGCAGTCAACTAAGGCAGTTATGCTTACTGATTAGTCAATCACTCCTAACCACAATCTCACCATCGTTCAGCCATGCTGTGCATTTAACCCTGCAATACAGTGCTGTCACACTATTACAGCCGTCATGTGGTGGTGTGGACATAGGCTTTGACCAAACGCTCCTTTTCTCTACTTGTCATTTTTTCTAACTTCAAAAGCTTTTTGCAGCACAACAGTGAAGCTTCAAATAATTGCCCATTTCCTCTTTCAATCTTCACATTCACACACTCGTACAGCTCACACAGTTCAGCACAATATGCAGTCCCCTCATTCAGCGCCACTCAAAGGGTATGCACCTCCACACTACACTGGTCCCATTTTTCAGCACAGTTGTTGGCTGTAGCCAGTGCAGAGGGGTACGCTGGAATGAGGAGAGAGTGTGTGTTTGTGTTAGGGGTGCGGGTGCTAGAATGGGGAAGCATATGTGTTTTGGGGAGAGATTGGTTTGGGGGGAGGAAGTAGAATGCATATGTGCACTCCGTTGTGTAGGGATCAGGGATGTAGGACAATGAGGAAAAGGAATTGGCAGTCCTGTCACATCCATCAGGGTGGTGCTCAGTACAGGGGAACCGGCTGTCTCAATAGAGAACTGTGTTAAAGGACGAAATGAGGCGGGATCGAGGAGGTTCTATTGAAGCCCACAGATCTTGGAGGTTCAGTGTTTAATATGGATACTCTGATAGTCTAATGGAATGGGGTGGAGCTTCCGCACCTTAATCAGGCACAGCACAAAAGGAGGGGCAGTTAAGAATAAGGAAGCACAGCTGAGGAATGAAAAATGAAATTAGTTCATTTTTTGGTATTAAAATTGAGATTAACAACCAGATATGGAGTCAGGCAGTTGGAACACCGATGTGTAAAATTAATTCTTATTCACAAACTATTCTGTAATTACATGCTTGATGGAGAATCAGCAGTCAAGTGAAAGACAAAAAAGCTTTTAAAGAAGCCACGTCACTTTAGTTTAGCTGTGAATATGCCTTGTTTGTAAGTAGCAGGTGCTACAAAACACCAACAAGACATTGGCAGTGCGCTGGAGTAGGCTCCTGTTTGTAATATTCATGCATCATAATTAGTTGTCACACCTGATATTAGTCATGCACAACAGATACAACTGCCTTTTCAGCAGAATTAGACTCTAAGTGGAAACTTATCATTTCCAGCTGCTGAGTATGTATACTGTGTATGTTAACATTAGAACAGTGTTTCTGGGTTTGAAAGAAATGTTGAAGAAATGTAGGCTGGGACTGCACACACACACCACACACACACACACTCATATATGACTGTAGCTTTTTTGAAATAAGTGAGATGAAATTGCTGAAATGCATTGGAGAGCTCTGTGCTATTACACTCATTATCATCTCCACGGCTGCCATTTTAACTGTTATGACTTTCATCTCTAAAACTTCAGCTTTCCCCTGTTCCTTAAAGACTTACTGGTGCTCAAGGGATTCCATCAGTGTAAAATGTGCTATTTTAGCAATTTAGTCTGTTATTTACTAAACTAAAATTTGTTTTATGCGCCAAAGAAAATGAATGTGCAACAAATCAGAGTGTTGCTTCAGAAATTAACTACAGAGTAACTACAGAGTGTTTAATTACCAATATTTCTTAGTGAGTAGGAAGGTAATTATGTAATTACAGGTGTGCGCTCTTGGTCTACATTACTTCATCAGTTTTTCTATGAAATGCAATGCTTGTCAGGGGCAATTTGCTATTCAGACATTTCATCCTCTCCTTAGTGAAAAGCCAGCATTACTGCTTTACTGCCAGGTGGATGGTTGCTCTCCTAGGGTGGCAAAGTCCCAGGCACCCCATTGTGGCCCTCACCAAACATGGCAGACAGTGCGCCTTTCACAGATCCACTTCTCAGAATGTGCTTTGGGAATGGAAGTGGAGGGCTGGCTTTGTTTCAACGTGGTGAAAAGAGGGGGGCTGCCATGGTTAAGGTCAGGGTTAAGCTGACGGACTTCTCTACAAACGGCTTCAAAGACAAGATGCTAATGACCCCAACTATGACTCACCACAAAGGCATTTCTCACAAACAACCCCCACTTGGATCCTCCCTCCCCCTCTCTCTCTCTCTCTCTCTCTCTCTCTCTCTCTCTCTCTCTCTCTCTCTCTCTCTCTCTCTCTCTCTCTCTCTCTCTCTCTCTCTCTCTCTCTCTCTCTCTCTCTCTGTCACTTTGTTGAAAAAATACAGCTTTTCAGTTTTTCTAAGTGGTGGGGGTTTGTTTGGTATGATGTCACATCATCATTATCATATCTTGGTGAGTGAGAGCCAGCAAACTGGGGAAGAGTTGAAAATCATGAGTGACAGTCTCATTCAAAACATTTGAGCCATGATGCTATGCTGAATGAAGGCTGATGAGGCATACAGAGCCTTTTGCTTTTTGTCGTAGTTTTACTACTATCCAATTTGGTTCATGTGTCAATGCCTATGTTACACTAAACAAAACATAGTTAAATATCGGTTCATTACTGCTTCAAATTGCTCAATTGATTACCCTTTATCTTCTGAAGCACAGAGCTGTGTATGGAGAAAAGGGAAGAGGTGTTATGAATGTAATTTTAGGGAGCCAGAACAGTTCATTTAGTCCAGGTGGTGTGCACTTTATGCAGCAGAGAGTAGAGAACAGGATGGAAAAGAAAACAAGAGTTTCTTGCATTGTCTCTGCTCTCTGCCATTCTTTTTTCACTCTTGCACACACTGGGCTGAGCAGAAGACTATTTTTAGGTGAGACAGACTGGAATGAGAGCTGTTAGTCAGAGGGATGTGGTGGAAGATGTAGCTCTGATTTTGTTTAAAGATGAGGGAAAAAGGAAAAAATATTCACAGTATATACTCTATATACCCTATTCATCTATCTGTCTATCTCTTTCGATAGATAGATAGATAGATAGATAGATAGATAGATAGATAGATAGATAGATAGATAGATAGATAGATAGATAGATAGATAGATATACAGTATGTTCTGTTGGCTAGTCTAAACTGTTTCAATTTGTCTCGATAATTGAACACTGGACCAGCTGCTACAAAAGGGTGTAATTGGGACAAGGAAAATGGAGACACCAAAGCTAGTGAAAGGAAGGGAGACTCGATTTCTCTGCCTGAAAAAAATAAGCAAGGCAAAGGCATTTACATGCAAATTTTATCTGGCTTTCTAACTGTTTCCTTCGCTCACCCTTTTAAGCCACTGCCCCCACTTATTTAGCTGTTTACATAATAAACAAGCGTCAATAAGGTTAATGTTGTTTAAGGCATCTGGCTATATGCAATATTGCTGTGCACAGTTGTGTAACACGCCTCGAGCTCAACGTCTGCTGGCTGGTAGCGAATGCCGCAAGTCACTTTTCAACATGTATTTTGGTTTCCTAGGCGACAGAATGGGGCCCAGACGAAGACACCAGGAGGTCCTGTCAAAGCAAAGGGAAGACGGAGGTAACTTTGAACCCCCGGTTTTACTGCTGAATAGTAACATTTCTTTCAAAATGCCAGCATCTCATTGGACAGAGGAAAGAGAATAGGTTTGCCTTGTAGGAGGACACAGTGCAAAGCACATTTATCCGGTGTTCTCCAGTTACTGAATAATGTGCTGTGAATAATAAATAATTTATGGTACATCAGTGCTTATGTGCAGCTTTAATATGCTGATTGAAACCCAGCATTTACCAGGTGCTTATGATGGCTCTTTTTAGCATTCCAGCATGCCAGCCAAGGTCTCCCTGTGGTGCTGATAAGAAACACTGTGATCAGGCTGTCTTAGGGGATTGATTACTGTGCCATTTATATCTTAGAAGACCAAACATAATCTCATTTGCAAAATCTGAACATCAGGTCTGACCTCAGTTCATTTTGGGTTTTAGAGTTTCTGTACAGGATTCATGCACTGAAAGTTTTTATAGTTCATAAGTTTAAATGAAAAGAGATCTTTGTATAGTTACAAATACAAAATGGGATGACCTGGCCTTTTCAGTTTGGAAGTGTTTATAGCAATTTTCTTGAGTTCCTAACAACTCAGACCTCCTCTCTGCTAGCACTGAGCTGCCAGTCGCTTACTCTATAATTGAGGAACTATAGAGAAACACGGCAGCAGCTATCATCTAAAGTGGAGAACACAAACTGTTGTCTGGTTCCCCATGCTAATATATGCCATGCACTTTTCACACCAAGACACTTCATCCTTTTATGCTTGAAAAAATGTGGATTCTTAACCAAACCCAGAGGATGCTGAATGTCCTGAATGTCTGATGTAGTGGCACTTGCTGATTAACTGATAATTATAGCATGACTTCAGGTCAGATGTAGATGGTTTATGTGGCATTTAAGGGAACAGCACTGCTGTAACATACTGACAGGGTTTTTTTTTTTTTTCAGGTGGAGTGTCAGAACTACATTCGAGTACTTCTGGTTAACAAGACGGAGGTGATGACATGTGGCACGAACGCTTTCCAGCCTCTGTGCATCACCAGAGAAGTAAGTGACGATAGTATTTACTCAGCCGTTAGAGTTTTTTTTAGGAATTAGAGCACATTTAATTGAGTTTTTCTCCCCATCTGTCTTAGGTGGGGAATATGAGCAGGATATTGGAACGGGTGAATGGCGTGGCACGCTGCCCCTATGACCCTCGCCATAACTCTACAGCAGTTGTGACAGACAGCGGAGAACTTTACGCTGCCACGGTCATTGACTTCTCTGGCCGGGACCCAGTCATATACCGCAGCCTGGGAAACATGCCTCCTTTGAGGACCGCCCAGTACAACTCCAAATGGCTCAATGGTAAGAGAAACACAATGTCGTTGTTGTTTTTAACCTGTTTGAATAGTGCAATGTTTTACATTCACCTAGCACCTGTTTGATAAGTAAATTTAAAAAAAAAATGTGTATCAATCAATTTTAGTATCTCCACATGATGATCTACATGTAGGTGGTGAATTTCATGTCTCTGGTGTCTTCACATGTTATTTACTTGAATCGAGGCGGGTGTTAAAGCTTACTTATAGAGCAGCAAACAGTTTTTGCGTCAGGTGGAACAGATCAGCTCTCTGCCAGGCAGTGGTATAATTATTCCTCACAGTAGGAAGAGGGTGAAATTGCTGCCGCAATGCTCCACTCTACCAGAGACACCCACCTAACTCCGCTGTGGGAGATTTGAAGTGAGGGGCTGCAGAGGAAAAAAGGTAGAGAGAGATAGAGTTAATGCACACACACATGCACGTTTTTTCCCCCATCCGATACACGAAAGCACAAAGACTCAATTCTGTGCCTCAGTGTGAAGAATAATCTGTCAGACTTATGTTGCTGTGCTCCTCATGCCCAAATTCAGCTCTCAGCATATCCCACCTGTAAAAAATAGCACTTACTCACCAAGCCAGTGGGATGTGAAGATAACCCTCTGAATGTGAAGTGTGAATTAAAATCTCATTTCCATTCATAAGCCTGTTCCTGAGGGGGTCAGGAAAGAATGTCACAGACCTCTGGGGTCCTGATTCACCTAGCCTGTTGTTGTGCTCGGCACCTACGTATAAGGTGCTGACTGACTACATTTTAATAATGAAGTGAATTGTAAGGGAACTGGAATAAGCCCTGGGCTTTGGCTCCAAACTCTTTTATGAGAAGTTTGTCAGTGCTACCAGAGAAGCTGCAAGTCTGGCATGATCCCAAATACAAGCGCATATGCGTGTGCGCGCACACACACACATACACACACACACACACACACACACACAAGAATCCTGATGGAACTGATATGTTTACTTTCATTCTGTAAGTAGAAAAACACTGTTTGTCATATTCACGCCCACATATAACTGTACAGTCATGCACATGCATACAAACATGTGTACACTTACACAACACGAACAGTCTGGCCTACCTCTCAGTCACAGAAAAATCTGCTTGTTGGAAGTACACACTGAAATATTTGCAGCAATGTAAAAGTGCCTAACTTAATTATTGCATGTAGATGACTAATAATAATATTTTAAGCAAGATGAAGAAATATATTAAAAAGTTCATTTAGTATATACTTACTCAACACCCAGAAAGCTCTTCTATTAGCTTATTATTATTCAGTCAAATCCAGCTGCACACTACACACATGGAGAAAAGCTCATTCTTTTTATTTCTGTTATTGTCAGTGTATAATGTTCCCGGCTGTTGTAGCAGTTTCAAAAGCTTCCAGTTTATTTACAGAGTGTCCCTGATGCTTATAGTGAAGACTTTTCCAACACACTCAGCACTGATTAACGCATTAGTATACAGTTGTAGAATAGTTGTGTCTTATATTCTCACTATCCAGTGTCACTCAGAAGAGGATGGGTTCAGTTTTGAGTCTGAATCCTGTCAAGGTTTCTTCCTCATGTTACATCAGGGAGTTTTTCCTTGTTTTTACTTAATTTTTTTTATCTAAGGGAATTAAAAAACAACAACTATTTTGTGTTTGAAAGGTAAATTTTAAAATCATAAAACTGTAAAAGTACACGTAACAAAATGGCAGGTATAAACTTGAAATAGCATAAATATCAATTATTAGTATGGTGATATTGTGGTGAGAGTTTTTTGCAGTATAAATAATAATGGAGGTAGAGCAGGTAGCATTGCTATCTCACTGCTCCAGGGTTTCATTTGTAAACTCAGGTTCTTGTCTTTGTAGACTTTAGCGTGTTCTCCCTGTGTCCACATGGGTTTCCTCTGTAGTCTCTGGTATCATCTAATTTGCCATAAACATGCCCATAGGTGGACTTCTTATGACCAATGAACAAGTGTTAATGAGTGTGGGAAAGGCTATGTGTAACTGTCCCCACTGTATGCTGCATAGTGTTCATCAGAATACATTCTCTTTCTCTTTCTCTTTCTCTTAGAGCCTCAGTTCATCTCAGCCTATGATATTGGACTCTTCACCTTCTTCTTCCTGAGGGAGAATGCAGTGGAGCATGACTGTGGGAAGACTGTGTACTCTCGGGTGGCACGCGTCTGTAAGAATGACATCGGTGGCCGCTTCCTGCTCGAGGATACATGGACCACTTTCACCAAAGCTCGGCTGAACTGCTCCCGCTCTGGAGAGATCCCCTTCTACTACAACGAGCTCCAGAGCACTTTCTACCTGCCTGAGCAGGATCTCATCTACGGCATCTTTACTACCAACGTGTGAGTGCACTCTAAAGCCGTGTCTAGTTAATGTGTTTAAGCAGTGTTTACATTTGCACTGTTTTGCACATACATTATTTATTCTGTGATGGCAAAAAAAAGAAAAAAAAAGAAAAAGGTAAATGTGTTTAGTAATGTGATTAATGTTCAAATGGGCTTTTAACACAAATAAGTAAGAGATAATGCATAAGAGATTATATGGCCATTTACAAGTGTTTAAGCATATGCTTCAATCAAATTTAATTTTACACCATACGACCAAGCATCTGCTCTTTCTCTTTTATCATTGTTGTGCATAAAGCTCAGGTTTTAATATTAAAGCTAAGGTTCAAATTAGACGGGAAAAGTTTGTTTCTTCTGTTTGCAGGCAGATCTGTTGTGTCCTCTTTAAAATCTTCCGTAATCAGGAACTCTGATGGCTAAAGGCTGTACATTGTACATTTGCTGAATCA
>JAUCMX010000006.1:19776989-19836989 GCA_033459395.1 Hemibagrus guttatus
ATGGATAAATTTGGGAATGCTTTCTGAAGGTTAATCAGGAGTTCTGACTCATTGAGACGCAGGCCCACCCTCAATGTTAAATCAATGAAGTGGAGCAGTTAAAATAATCCTCTCTGCTCTCTGAACTGTTACTTATTCCTTCCAGTTGCCTGCTATTATTCCACTAATGATTAAAGAGGGCTGATTAACAGCAGTTTCCTGCTAGGGGGACTTTATGAACACGATAAGTTTTATATAGCAAAGAGCCAAAGCTGAGGCAGCATATTTCTGTTGATCATTTTTATGCTTCTGCTAAGGCAAAAAAAAGGCCATTCTCATCCATCAGTATGTTCATGCCTCGATGAAAGCATCAAAGAAAAAGAGCAGCTTGACGAAAGCATAGTTGTTTTGCTGCCATGTCAAAACCTGCTTAGAGCAGGGCACCTCAGAGGAAGTTAGTTTCTCTCTCTCTTATTTATTTTTTTTAGCTTACTCCTGGCTAAACTGCTTCACAGCCTATATTTCGTCAGTGCCCAATTTAATGGACGTAAAGGATCTCGCTGTCTTTTGCTAGTCATTTGAGCTGCACTGTCAAACCTTCTTTCTCCTGCTGGCAATGCCCTTCCTCTCATACTTTCCCTCTCAGCATGTGGCCCCTGTCGTAGAGCTGTACCCTAAGTCCTCTGATGCAGGTTCTATTGGTTCTTTTCCAGACTCAATAACCACAGCCCACTTCAGGCCCCACAGTCTGGCAGGGCTAGATTCCCTGCTGGAGCTCAGCCGTAGAGACCATCTGTCCACTGCTCTGCTGCTAGCACCCTAGTTATTGCAGCTCATTTGTCAGTAGTCTCTGCAGCCCATGCTTGTTTTGAGTCAGCTCAAAACACACATTTACTCTCCTGGATGGATTTTTAACGACAGTCTTCCATTTTATTCTTTTTTATATTTAAAGACATGGCTGCTATATACTGACTAAGAAATATTGCAGAATACGGTCATTTTCAGATAGTTATTTTGCCCATATTAATTATTTGTCTGCAGAGGACTTGATTGCATGGATAACCAAATAGCAGTGGGCAGAGGTTTACACAGGTGTCAGCGGCATTTACATAACAGTGGCGGCAGTGTGCATCAGCAGTAATTTCACAGTGTGAGCGCCTGTGTATTCTTCTCAGTGTGTGTCAGCAACTGAAACGGATTTAGCTTTATGCAACTTCATTATATTCTCACATGGAAATCTTAACTGAAACTCCATTTCAAGAAGCAGGAGAGAAGCCTAAAGGCTTAGATATACACTGCTGGAACCTTACACTATAAAATCTAAAATCCTTCACCCAGCAAGACACACAGCTGAAAGATCATATGGAATATAGATCATTCTTCAACTCATTGTTATATTGCCTTGATTTTTAATTCCTTTCATTACCTTTGCTTATTTCTTTAATTTTGTTCTCTTTCTCACACTCTCTTCGTATCTTCCTATCGACTTTACAGGAACAGTATAGCCGCATCAGCAGTTTGTGCGTACAACCTTAGTGCCATCACACGTGCATTTAATGGGCCGTTCCGCTCCCAGGAGAACCCACGCTCCACCTGGCTGCCAACTCTTAACCCTATCCCCAACTTCCAGGTACACCACTCACCTTGATTCTATTTATTTTCTAGTTTCTGACTACCTTTAATCTACATTCACAGCTGTGAAGCTACACTGGTTTCAAATTATATTGCCAACTGGGAATTCTATTTTGTATGAACATTTGGTGATGTGATATTGTTATGTTATTATAGTAGTGTTCTGCTTAGTTGGTATGTGTCTAAAGATTTGCAGTCATACAGATAATTTTTTTTAAAATGACTAATCAAGAAAATTGAGCATATTAAAGTGAGCATCTGTATCCTGACATACTACAATGATATTGCATTTTATTCAAAACTCACACAGTATAACACTCCTAGCACTGGTGCATTCAAATATAGGAGATGCATATAATATTTATTACTCTTACTTACTATGAATTGTTACAGTGTGGTACCATCGAGGACGAGGGGCCTAACGAGGGCCTAACGGAACGCAGCCTGCAGGATGCCCAGCGTCTCTACCTCATGAATGACGTGGTACAGCCTGTATCTGTCAACCCGCTGGTGTGGCAGGATAATGTGCGTTTCTCCAAACTAGTGGTGGACATTGTGCAAGGCCAGGACACCCTACACCACGTCATGTACATTGGCACAGGTGAGCAAATGTGCAGGCCAGGAAGCTGAATGAGTCTGTATTATAATGAGTCTGTTATAACCTACCAGCAGTATTTTAATAATTTATGACATAATAATTTATAAAATTTGATTTCATTCACTCCTTTATTATGTATTAGAGTATGGGACCATTCTGAAGGCTCTGGCAACCACCAATAAGAGTCTCCAAGGCTGTTATTTGGAGGAGATGCAGCTCCACCCACCCGGTGTAAAGGAGCCAATACTGAGTCTCCAGATTCTCCATGGCGACAGGACTCTCTTTGTGGGTCTGAATGACAGAGTGCTAAAAATTCCCCTGGCTCGATGCTCCAGCTATAAAACAGAACAGTAAGCATAATTGTAATATCTAAACCTTTAGAAATGTACCAGACAAAAACAGGAAAATTTATTTCTGTATAAAGCTGTGTGTATTCAGTCTACCTCATTCATTCTTTCCTTAGCGACATTAAATCCTTCAGCTCAGTTTCACATTACAGAGGCATGGCATGGGCTCATACTTCTTCCCCTGTAGGATAATCAGGTAGACCAAATAATTGGGAGTGAAATCTGTCCTTCTCGATGACTTAAGCAGAGAAAGGATTCCCATAGCTCTCAGAGGTTATCAGAGATTTCGATCAGTCCGGGTCCACTGTCTATTTGAGGTAGGGACCGGAGTCAACCTCCATTTGGCTGAGGGTCACAAAGGATGTTTTGTCAGCTGTGTGCCGTATTGCTGAAGGTGAAAAAGAAAGAGTAGCTGTAGAAGTGCTTCCAAAGCAGACAAACATGCTGAGAGAGAGATATCTAACAGAGAACAAACAAACAACAAACGTGCATCTTACGAGGAGGGGGGTTATTGTGGTGTTGCAGAAGAGTAAGGGCAGAGAAAAAGTGTGAGTAGTTTCGTCTGTTTGAAACCCAGCAGGAAAGTATAATCACATTGGTTCAAGGGCAAATCTGACAGAACCGACTAGCACAGGTTTGATGTGATGTGCTCTGATATGATGTATACTTGCCATAATATATACTTACCATAATAATGTTTATTATTATAGAAGAAGAAGAAGATGGTGATGAAAATGTCATTATTTTTTATTTTTACTTAATAATAGTAATTTTATATTTTCTGTCTACTTTTCAACTATTCCTGTGAGAGAATTTTCTATGCCTTTATCAAGCATGTACTGTATATTCTATATTCCTTCATGTGAACTTCTCTATTTAAATGCCAGGGCTAAAATCCTTTACAACAGTCTGTATTACCTTCTAATGAGGACAACCAAGACACTCTTAATAGCACTTCAGTGTATGGATTAACACAGACTCTACTGATATATGCATGCAGCTGAAAGTCTTTCAAGCTTTCCTCTTGTCTTTGTAGAAGTGTTTATTAGTGACTTAATGCAAAATGTTCATGTCGGCAGTGGCTTTGGTCTGTGTAATTACATTTGACCTTTAAGCACTCCACTTTCTGCTAACACCTCTTGCCCCAGTCTCATGCCTGTCCAGTAAGAAACTAATTTAATCCACTTGGGCTGCTGTTTGGCCGGAAAACAATGCCAGCACAGCCACTCTGCCACATCAATCCACTTCAGGGAGCGTTAGCAAGGGTGAGAGAGGGTGATTGCGTCTTAGGGAGAAATGGATGTGGAGGTTGATGCAGTAATGGCTGAGGTATGGGAGCAGTACCCTCCTGAATGACGAGCTCTGCTCGCCTACAGTCTCTGCCCAACAGCACAGAACAAAGCAGCAGTGTTGGTGCAGGTGGAATAAAGCAATTTATAGCATTTAGACGACGGTGGCAGTCGATCAAGTGTGCAGAATTAAATCATGGCAGCAGACAAATTAGCCTACTGCTTTGCTCATGAAAAGAAAGTTTTAAGAAGCTGCATTCTGTAAATATTCAGTGTCTAGTGTGTGAAATAGTTCAGGTTTATACTGTTGATATTGCTATTTAATGTATGTGGGAAGAATATACAAGCTTATGAAACCCAGCGAAAGAAGAAAAAACAGTTCATACTCGCTCTTTAAGTCACTCTTAAAGAGCAGAACATAGCATCACAAACCACATGTTTTGCTTGGTAAACCACAGATGGTTTTTACAGTTTTCCCTTGGGTTTCCCATTACCACAGATGTGGCCAGCTTTTTTCAGCTTGTTAAAGAAATGCCATGGTCCTCTGGCCACAAAAATACTTAAGGCATCAAGCATGTGGAATCTTTCATCTTACAGCACTATGATGAATCTCAGCAGAGAACATATTAACACTAGGCAGGTTTCAATAATGCAACTAAACACCTAACCCATGAGAAAACAAAGTTTAGTTTAGGCCTTGGTCTGTGTTAAAGAACTGTCTAACTCTACCTAGAGGAAAAGTACTTCCTGTTAATTGATCTATGCGACTATAGCTGTTTTACCTGTGGCTGTTGAGAAGGTCAGAATGAGACCTGCATGAGTGGAGCTTTGTTGTGGGGCTCTGAGGGGCACCCTGGCCCAGAAGATTTATGATTTGTTGTTACTGCCAGCTTGTTAGCAGGGTGCTAAGGAATACAGTGGTTAAGGGCTCACATCAGTATAGCCTATTGGAGCACTCAGCCCAGCACTGTAGGGAGTCTAACAGCAGGAGAAGAGAGAGAAGGAGGGAAAGGAAAGTAATCAGAATGTGAAGGTATTTATTACTACCGGAGAATGTTTGGCTTTTAACTGAGTCTCCTTTTGCAGACTTTCAATATTGAAGCTATTTCTCTTTCATGCGCTCTCTCAGCATTTATTCAGTCAGGCAATATGTCTCAAACCCTTTGCCCTCAAGTTCTGACAAACTCCAACAGTGATAACTCATTAAAAGTGCTAACCGAGCCTTCATACAGCTATCTCGCTTAGGTTTATGGGACCAGCAAGGAGCCGTCCATCCTCCAAACAGCTTTTAAAGTCCAGGAACTGGATGAATGTACAGAGTTTGATGGCTTTTTTCAGTCAGTCCACTACTAATTAAGAGAAGAACTGAAAGAAAACCTGTCACTGGTTACAGATATTGTTCTTGTGCCCTCTAACCTTTAGACTAACATATATAAAGACAAAGCATTCAAAAATTCCTTTCAGTGACTTGTGTAGAAATAGCATCACTGAGGCTGTTTTAATGCTTAAAACTTTGTGTTGTTTATGCAGAACACAAAACCATAGTACTGTGCGTTGTGTCTAAAGGTTTGCTTTTCCCAATCTGTTCAAAGTGGCAAATCTGACCAGCTGTCATATTTATGGTCATGAGGGCAGGTTTGATGTTAAAGGGACAGTGATGGCTATTTGCCTCCAATCTTTCGTTTTAAAAGGCCTATAAAAAAGGACAGTATTTTATAGCCCTCCTCATCTCTTTAAAACATCCATTAAGCTTGCAGGGAATAGAGGAGATTTACTGCATTCCATCAGTCGTCATGCCACATTGTTTTATGTGTTAGTTTATTTTTGCCTTGTATACTGTTTAAAATTTAACAAGCCATGTGGCTTTTCTCATGATGTATTGATCTATCAGCAAGCCAACACACCACATGAATGTAGTTTGAGCCACTTGGAGATGTCACTCGAAGCACCTCATGCCTGACTCAGGTACAAATACATCAAATACATGATAAGCTGTTTTTGCTGAGCTGCTATTTATGATACAGTAACGAGACATTGCTCAGCACTAACTAATGTTCATGGCCTGCTGTTTTTAAAATAGCTGAGCTATCAGTATGACTATGCAGTTTTTTTTTTTTGTTTTGTTTTTTTGTTTTTTACAGCAGCAGCATTTTCTCCCAGAGATAAAACATTTTTATTTCCCCCTGTGTGTGCTGAAACTCCCTTTGTCAAATCTGAATTGCAGGTGGAAACATGCATTTCACAGTCTGGGCCTTTAATTTCTCTCTGGGAGTCAGTTGGCAGATGGCTGAGCCAGGCCATGGCCTGCAAGTGCTCTAAGCTGCTTGTGTGTCCATTGGCCATCCATGAACCGGCCCTCCGGTTCAAACTGTCAAATCAGCATTCCCCTTGAGCTGCTGCATTTTTGCAGTCTTAAGAGCTTACATGGTTCGCTTGTGCTCAGAGGCACTGGTTCATGGGAGTGGATTTCTCCTCTGTAATTAATAAGACAGGCACCAACTTCTCGCTTAAATGAGTTTTGCTTGCAGGTTAGCGCCCTGTGGGCTTGTCTGTCTACCTTTGGTAACTGGGGGTAATTGAGCCTTCTGCACCACATAGCCATCATTATTCCCTTTGTTCCTTAAGATGTCCTTAATTGACAGGAACAGTGTTATTTAATTATGCCTTACACATGTTAGTGCAACTGCCTGCTAACACAGAATGCAGGGTGAAGCAGGAAGGTGAACAGATAAACTCATGTGTCTTTGATTAAAATAAATGTGAGAACTGGTATATAGCTTTATTTGTACAGTTTCTGCATCTACCTTCATATGTAAATATATGATAAAGTTATCTTCTTCATCTCAAGAGGATTTTGTGGGATATATAGTTCATTCAAGAGGAACAACTACAAAAGTCAAAAACAGAGACATTTGCTGTATTAGCAAATATTAGCGAACTGTAGAAGGAGGCAGAAATTATTCACAGAGATTCTGCACCCTCAAGCAGCTGTGTTTGTACTCCAGTCAGACTTCTTTCTTCACTGGCATTCATTCTTAAACACTGTTTATTTTCCCCAAAATTGGAGCAATAGCCACTCATTGCAAACAAAACAATCTGCTTGTGCCAAAAATAAGAGGCTTTCAGGCTAATGGTTCAGCTGGGGCACGGTATTTGCTCTCGGGTTTACATCCGTGCTGCACAGCATTCCTGCACCCTATTTGTGTCTCATGGCTTAAGTTCATTAGTGAGTTTAGATTTAATCACACCTCATTAGGCGGCTGCTTTTTCACCAGATTAGATATTTAATCTCGGGTTCACAGTGTGATGGGTATATTTGGAGTCTTGTTGCCCTCTCTGTACACCTGAGATGTCAGAATATTCAGGACTAATTGTTCAACTGATTGTTTAGTTACAGAGGCTGGATGAAATTATGTGTTTATGTTTGTTTATCTAATGCCTAATGCTTTCTCTAATGCTATCTCTTTTTCTCTCTCTCTCTCTCTCTCTCTCTCTCTCTCTCTCTCTCTCTCTCTGTTTCGCAGTATGTGTTTGGGTGCCAGAGACCCATATTGTGGTTGGGACAGAAAGCAGAAACGCTGCACCACAATTGAGGATAGCTCTAACATGAGCCAGTGGTTCCAGAACATCACCGCATGCCCAGTAAGAGTTGAACACCTGCCTCTACATGAAGGGTGGCTCCCCACATGATTGAATTGGCCTCTGCTTTCAAAGTTGTCCATTCATAGTCATTTTTGAGCAAGAGTCTGTGAACAGAGGCTGTTTCTGGCTATGGTGGAGCTAGCTGAAGAAAGCACTTCCACTATACCGTGCTCCCCTTTTACATTTTTTACTTTTCCTTTTTCCAGCTGTGGAACCAAACCATAGATGGTGCCTATGGGCCCTGGACTCCATGGCAGCCTTGCAGCCACGATGACGGCGATGGCACCAGTGCTTGTCTTTGTCGTTCTAGGGCATGTGACAGTCCTCCTCCCCTCTGTGGGGGAAAAATGTGTGAGGGTCCTACCGTTGAAGTGGCCAATTGCTCAAGGTAACAGCAGTTTTAGTTCACTGCTAAAGCACACTCGAGCCTCAGCATATGCTGAGCATTTAATTCTTTGCTCATAGAGAATTTAAAATGCACAGTCATACCAAAGAATCACCTTTTAAAAGTGTTTGATGATTTGCACATGCAGGCACCATACTCTGCATAAGAGTAGCTAAGTCAAAGTTATGCAAGATTAAATGCAAGGTGACAAAATTAAATAGTGTTTGCCCAGGAAGTGGCAATTAATTTCTGAGAAGTGCTACACAAGAGCAAGGCACTTAAACAAATTAAGGGAATGCATTTGCACATTGAAACTTACTCCTTATCAAAGCAGAACTCTTCTTCTTTCCCTGTGGCACATTAGAAACTAACATTCTGGAGAAAAAACACATTTTGTCTTTGGTTTCTCTTAGGAATGGTGGCTGGACTCCCTGGTCATCATGGGGTCAGTGCAGCACCAGCTGTGAGATTGGCTTTGAGGTGCGTCAGAGATCCTGTAACAACCCCTCACCCAGACACGGTGGCCGAGTGTGTGTGGGCCAAGCCAGAGAACAGAGGTAAGAGATAGAGAAAGTAGAGTGCTCTTACAGACTACACTACATAATCATCTGCTTTCAGACGGTGAATACAATGAGGCTGGAGGACACTGATAAAATTAAAAAAAATTTTCATGTTGTACACTTGATTTCACTAAATTACTCAGTATGATGTAACTGTCTCTCTCACATCACATGTATCTTCAGATTTCAGTATTTGGTTTCCTTTGATGTTGAAGTGCTGAGCAAATGGGTTTTTTTTAAGTGATCATTTTGTGGTCTGTTTTATGTGTTTCTGGAATAAGGGCACAGTGAATGAGTGTGTCTGGATGTGAGTAACACAACCCACCTTCATTTTCCGTTCCAGATTCTGCAATGAGAAGGTTTCCTGCCCTCAGCCTGTTTTCTGGTCATCGTGGTCACCCTGGTCTAAGTGCAGTGCTGAGTGTGGGGGAGGAGTGCACTCTCGCTCCAGGAACTGTGAGAATGGAAACAGCTGTCCAGGCTGTGCACTGGTACATAACTCTCACTTACACACTCTCTTCCGGTCTTGACTAGGGCAGCTGGGATTCAGCTTTCTGAAACTCTGTCTATCCATGATAATCAAGAAGCTCTTCAAAGGGGGAAGAACTAGGTGCCTTAACACACTGAGTAGAAATCCAACTGCACATTCACTAACAAAACACATTTCCCTAAACATATTTTAACACCAGACTGAAATTGCGGAATGTACCTGCAGTCCATGACGAGCAAACCAAATACAGAGTGACATGATAAACCCTGCAGCTACCGAATAAATAGATTAATTAATCATGTGGTCGAGACATTCACTTCACAGTTGTCCCTCATTTACAGTGTGAGAGGGTTGTTTTATCTGTCTCTGTGTGTGTATGCGTGCGTGTGTGTGTGTGTGTGTGTGTGTGTGTGTGTGTGTGTGTGTGTGAATTCTAAGACTGAAGAGCTACTATAGCTGCAATTAATTTAATTCAGATGTAATTTACTTTATTAAAAATCAAATCAAGTTTCCTCACAACTTGCTGAAACACATCCCCAGAGTGTGTGGTAGCGAGCCGTCACGTTGTAACGGTTTCCACACATGACTCAGCACCGCTGAGCCACGGTATCTCTAATTATGCTTAATGATTGTCCACAGGGGGGCATGACAAATGAACTGAATGTTTCGCACTTTGAACACTGCTCACATCCCTGTCCCTTTCTCATTCTGTAGGAATACCAGGCCTGTAATCTGGAGTCGTGTCCTGAGGTGAGGCGAAACACTCCTTGGACGCCATGGGTGCCAGTCAACATAACCCAAGGCGGTGCACGCCAGGAGCAGAGGGTGCGCTACATTTGCCGGGCACAACTGGCAGATCCACACGAACTCCAGCTGGGTAAAAGGAAGGTGGAGACGCGCTTCTGTCCCAACGATGGCACTGTCTCCTGTGACACAGACTGTGAGTGCTGAAGTCACGCACAATTCTCGCTCCTATATTACACACTTCAGCAAACTAAGCCCTCAAGAAGTGGGAAATAAGTAGCTTGCTGCCATGCTGTTTTTAAGATTTGACTCCAGAGAACAGATTGCTTATTGAAACCCTACTCTAAGTAATAATGTGCTATTACTCCAGGGATCTACTGTGCTTCATTCCTGTATACATGACTTCATTAAACTAGTGAAGGCTGCAAAAAACAGTAAACCTTACTTCCTGCCTTGAAAGTGCTTACTGCATTAGTCTCTGTCACCAGAGGAGATTTAACAGTAGATCCCCTTAAATGCTTTCTGTCTGCTTGAAGTTGCTTTGTCTGTATCTTTATCTTTAGGGATTATGCTGTGTGTGAAGGCATTTTCTCTATCCAGGTGACAACTAAGAAACACAGTTCACTGACCATCCATGTTATGGGTGTCAGCCCACACATCGATTAACTATAAATTCCTGCCAGAAGTCAGGGAGAAGTGGGCCATACTTGACACCATGCATTGAGTGCATTAGGGGGATTGTGGAGCCATGGTAAAAGGATAGCTCTATGTGTAGGTGGTCGGACAGAGCGGCTTGAGTATTCTGTCGGAAATGCAGTAAAACACAGCGTGACTAGGTGCCCTAGCCAACCTTGAATTACTAATGAAAAAGGCCAGCATGTTGTGAGCCATGACATCTATGCTTTAAATTAGAGGGTTAGCTCTTCATCTATTAGGAGTGTAGGAGAGAGAACGAAAGAGTGGATATGTTACATTTTTAATGTTGTGTGGGATCTTCATTATGGCACACTTCTCTTGAACACTACTAAATTTTACAAGGTTTTTTATTTAAGGAATATTTAAGGAATAAGGTGGCCACATTAAAGAAAACAACAACTAATCTCTGTTTATATCATATGGGTGATTATTTTTTCCTGAACTGGTATAAGAATGTAAAACAGGTGGCTCTAAAAAGAAGTCATCTAAATGAATTTGAATTCATTTAATTCACTGAATTTAACAAATGCATTAAAATTTTTTTAACTTATTCATCCAGTCACCTTTAGTAACTGTGACACCCTAGTCAGGGTCAAAAATAAGGGTCAGGTAGATGGGAGGAAACATAACACAAATTCAAAAGCAAAGTTGTTTACTTCTAGAACATCTAAACTTCCATGTCCACCTAGACTTCCATGTCCTGAACTATTCCATTTTCCATGTCCAGACCCATGGTAAATGCTGTATTTAGAGATTGCTTCAGCATCAAGATCAGCCTTCAAAAAGTAAAATGTGTGTATATTGCAGCTCTTGTGGATGAGCTGCTCAGGACTCCTGGGGTGAGACTCACAGGCTCCAGCTGGTCATTATGGGAGTCATGGACTACGTGTAGTCAGGAGTGTGCTAAAGGCTATCGCTCCCGAAAACGCACCTGCACAGGCATGGATGGCAAGAATTCACCCAATACCTGCAGAGGATCTCCTGTAGAGTATCAGGACTGCAATCCTCAGCCATGTCCTGGTAACACACACACACACAAACACACACACACACACACACACACACACACACACACACACACACACACACACACACACACACACACACACACCCCTATGCAAAATATGCAGAGACACCCACAGGACGTCCAATGTTTCCTTCATTTCCGTTCTTTATCAGTCAAGTTGGTAAAGCAATTGCTGAGTCCAAGTGTATTAATGAGTTCATTAGCTAATGGATGGCTGAGATGATGACTGCACTGGCTCCAGAGGTCTGTGGTCAAAACCCTTCTTTCTTTGTCAGGGCCAATATAATTTCAGAGTTTTTCAGACATTCTACCATTAACAATTCATGATCGTTAATACAGACAGAGAAACAAAATAAATCTGTTGTTTCATGATTACCTGCTTCTCTGATTTACTTTTGCACTGTTTATAGATTTTTACATTAGCAGTGTTCAGTCTTTAGAAATATAATTAGAATTGTATTTGGTCCCTCTTTTAATGCAAACAGTGTAGAGGGTTTGGTCTGAAAGCTGATGGATATATTCCCTATCATGTTGACTATAACATGCCAATGCATTCCTCGTTGGTGACAAATAGAGAGATGGAAAAGATGGAAGTCAATAATCAACAAATTGAAGGGCATATTCTACACGCCATGTTTGTAATCATTTCACATAATTTTTACCATTTCACCATCTTTCTGTGTTTTCAGCCATTATTTGTAGAGAGCTGCATGGAAATAGAGAATTTTGTAGTTAGCAGAAAAAAATGACAATGAGAATGATTGTAGGATTAACAGGATTTCCACACTAATCGTTATAAAACCTGTATTGGGGGCATGTTAAGCACTTGTGCTTAACTCTTTTGAACAGTAGTAATCTGTTTGAAATATATATGTGGTTTGTGTGAGGAGGTCATAGCTCTAAAAAAAAGCCTTAGAAATCATCAGAAAAAAGCACAAATATAGATATATCTGCATGTAGTTGTAAACATTGATTGATTAATATTTATAGGCCAGAAGATCTTCTGTATCTTTAAGATGCAGAAAAGGGGTAGGGATTAAAAGGATTTAGAAAAATGATGTTTCTATGCAGCTCCCTAGTCAGTCCCTGTACTGGGTGTGCTGTGGACTCGCTGAGGGTTGTCACCTTACGGTCTCTCGCGTCCTGTGTCTCCTCTCTAATGCACTAGAGGAAATCGAGTTTCCACTGCAGCCAGATAACCCCCCCCCCCCCCCCCCCCAACACTCCACCTCTTCTCCCCCCTCCATCCCATCAAGCTGATGAAACATCAACAGAGGATTCTAGCCACTTCTGACAGGAGCAGAAATGCCCATAAAGCAACACTTATTGTGGGCAGGTGAAGCCATAGTGCTCTAATGGTGAGGCACAGGTGTGGACAGTGCTGCAGAAAGCTAATGAAGAGTGCTGAGCAGAGAAAGTAGACATGTGTCTCCACTACTGTGCTTGCGCCCTGTCCCCATTACACCTCATAGTAAATGTTTGTCTGTAAGCAGTGCAATTGTGCAATTCTGATTTCAGCCTCTGTTGTGCTTTGTCTTGCTTGTTTTTGTCTGTCTGCTTGTTTTCATGTCCGTTTGTTTGCATCTCTGTGCTCACTCACTGCATCCTGTTTGTGCTTTGTGAGTGTCTGCTTATCCACGTGTCCTGTTTGTGTCTCCCTGCTTGCCTGATCGTCTTGTACTTGTGTGTGTCGTGTATGTGTGTGTCTGGTTTGTTCAGTGAAAGGTGCCTGGTCTTGCTGGTCGTCATGGTCACAGTGTACAGTGCCCTGCGGTGGCGGGCACTACCAGCGGACGCGCACATGCACAAGCCCCGCGCCCGCCCACGGAGGGGACATCTGCATCGGGCTGCATACAGAGGAGGCTCTGTGCAACACACACACCTGCCAGGGTAAGCCTACCATCAAGACCAGCAACAAAGCAAAACCGATTCATTGCTTAAAGTGATAGTCGACCGTGAGCCACAGGTCCTGACAGGTCAGTCAAAATGTAAAGTGCCTCCACCTGTATGCACAAGATCAGATACAGATTTTTGTGTGTTCTTTTTTCAGTCTTCTATGTCCATCCATTTTATCACCTCAAAGAAATGCACCATCTGTCAGCTCCATAGAACAAATCCCACTGCTGTGTGCAGATCATTAAAAACATCCTTCAGATACAGAGATATCTTGGGTTTGTGTGTGTGTGTGTGTGTGTGTGTGTGAAATCATGCTCTGCAGTGTTCAACAGCATCTTTCTGTAGAAGCCTCAAATATTTATAAAGCGATCTAATCTTGGAATCTTGTGCGAATGCAAGCATTTTCCTAAAAAGAAGATATTCAGAACACCTTTTGGATTTAATAAGCGCCGTTGTACACCGGCTTTTCGCCCATATTCTATTTCTTTCTTGAAACTCACTTAATATTCCTTGAATGCATTGATGCACTGCAAAATGATTGCATTTCCTGCGGTTAGAAAAGCATGTAAGACTGAACACCTTGCCAGCCATTATAAATATGGCACGAATGGAGCATTTTTTAGCTATAAACAGGAAATTAATTGCCTCTATTTTTTACTGGTGCAGAAAATAGTGGTTGCTGGCTCTATAATTTCGATATAGTGATAAATGATTTCACAAGGATATTTCTGACATATCGTGGTTATCAGCTGTGCTTTTAATAACTCTGGATGACTTCACAGTTCCTCAGTACCTCCATGATACAATGTTAACCCTGTTATAGCCCTATTAGTGTACATTTTCCTCATTACAATGCAGTAAGTTCCTTGTTCTTTTTGTAGACATGAATTAGAAAGTGATGTTTAAACATGCTGTTGCCTACATATATTGTGATGCATACTATATATTTTGAAAATGTTTATTCTGTAAGTATTGTGGTATGATATTTTTGCCATATCAAATATCGCTTATTAAATGGTATACACACACACACACACGTATGCACAAAGATCAACACAGTATCTGAGTGTCTGTTTTCCTTCTGCCATTTATCTCCTAATATTCTGTCCGGTTGATCACCCATCTCAGTCAACCTCCAATAAGATTGCAGAAGCTGTGCACATATCACTTTAGCATGGTTTGATTAAAGATGTTTTGGAAGTAAGAGTGAGGCCAGGTGTAGAGGCAGCATGTATATTAACAGACACAGTCAAGTCCATCACTGCTGCTCGTTCCTTATTTCCTCTCACCCTGACTTTGCTAAGCAAACACTTTGTTTGATTGAGGTAAATAAAGAGATGGATGTAGCAATTATCTGCACTGCTCGCCATCGTTATTAAACAAGGAGGCTGCTTTCCATGATGGCTGCAAATATTTCATGTCAACATGCAGCTTAAGATGTAGATTTTAGATGTCACCTCTGAAGCTCTTGTCTCTGTCGCTTGAGTCTTGCTGACTCTGTTTCTGCATGATATAATAGGTGGCTGCTTAGCAGTCCGTCATCTCTGAACCAAAAACAATGAATCTAGAAGCTGATTCAATTTCCCCAGTAAACAAATGCATAGAATAAGCATACTTGGCAACATTTGCAATTGTTTCCTTCTTTAAGCATATTAGATTTCTGGTCTTGCTTCATATAAATAGGTGTAAATGCGTGAACTCTCTAAAAGTATGTGTGTGAATGTTTATCCATGCAGGTGGGTGGATGGCCTGGACATTGTGGTCTGCATGTGATGATCTAGGCCTGCAGTCACGTACTCGGGTGTGTGGGAATCAGGGTTCTCCTTGTGTAGGAAACAGCACCCAGTACAGAGACTGCAACGAGATACCCGGTGAGTGATCACATACACACACACTTGAATGTGCTTGATGTCACACACACAGTATGTAAATATCGAGTATTTTGCGCCCAGTTAAACAAATTCGATTCAAAACCTTGTTCAGTTGTCAGCCAATGCATACCTATTTTAATAGTCATATATATTTGTACCTCTATATAACCCATTAAGATAGATTAGCTATAATGTGTTTACTTACACTGCTTCTTCAATCTGGTCAGAGAAAGTGAAAGAGGGATTTATTAGTAGAGAACTGACATTTCCAGCAGGAGTTATCCGAGCAGAATATCAAGTAAATCAGGCGCTGTAATTAATATTAATGTTATGTCACAAGCCAGGCTCACATCTAATTTCACTGCAATTTTAGGGCGAGTGTTTGAAATCATAAGGTCTCATGGACTGTGAGACTTTCAGGCGATTTCACCATAAATTAATCAAGAAAATTTGTGCGTCTCAGTTGGAACAGTCCCACCCTCACCCCATAGGCATGAATTACACGTCTTGTGCATATCAGAGCTCAGCTCTAAAAGCATAAATGAGGACTGGCATTATAACAGATTTTGCTTGACTTGGCTGTATTTTTAGAATCTTTGAATCACGTCTAGATTTGATGTCTTCACTTGGATGCTTACTCTAAATCTTATAATCTTTATAATAGGTTTTATATTAGTAACTGAAATTCCCAGATTGAAAAAAACATAATGCACACTGTCTGTTCAGTGTTAAAACCTAAATACTCTCCTGCTGCACTTTATAGCCAAGAAAGGCTTTTATGAGATTCTCTTCTTTATATCGGATTCTCTGCACACAGCACCTGAATGTGGCTCGCTGACTGTCATTGCTCGTCTTTACACTGGCCCAGTTCCAGCAGTGCTGCCTTTCAGAGGAGTGAACAGAGGACAGCAATGATTGGCATTCTGGCAGTATAAGCCAAGATAGAGGAGAGTGTGTGCGTGTGTGCGTGTGCGTGTGTGTGTGTGTACTTGCATGTGTGTATAACTATGTCTCTCGTTCTCTCTTCCCAGTGATTTTACCTGCATCTGGCTATGATAAAGACCAGCAGTGTGGGGGTAAGTGAATCAACAATGCCCCCTTGTATAAAAACAGACAATGTGTTTTCAGGTGCATGTTGGGCTGTATTTGTGCATGTGTGTTCATTGTGACTGTTGCAGTGTGCAAGCATGCGTGTATGCATGTGTGAATGTCTGCTCTGGAAGCTCTGCTCACTCATGCAGCCCTCAGGACGTAATGGAAACTCGCCAGGTGGAACCTCTCTCCTGCCCTCCGTCTCCTCCACTCTCAGTAATGTAAATGAGTGCTCTAAGGAGAGTGAGGAAGAGGAGGTAGAATCTACAGGGCTGAATGCGGGCGTTCACACCCCGGTGCTTCGCTGCTCTTGAGCTGATGCGATTCTCCACACTCTGTGCCCTGCCAGTAAGGCGTACACATTATGATGAAATATACATAAGGTTGGCACACTGGTTCTTTAGAGACCACAGACCCAGGCTACAGTGGGTATCCTGCAATGCCCTTGAGATGCCAACACCATGCCAATTTGGGCTCTCTCCATTTAACAGCTGGAGCCAACCACGGGCAGCTCATTACCCAGCATCCCCAATGAGTGGCGCTCTCTCTCTCTCGTGTCTCATCGTCCAATTAGAGCACTGTAGCCTGGTCTTCTCTTTTTCATCATGCTCATTCATTCTGGCCCTGGCCAGCAATCTGACTGCTTCTTCACACACCTCTGCTAATCAGGAGATTCACTGTGTCTCAGTGCAGCTTGAGTCACTCTGAAACTCTTCAACATCTGCATTGAAATGAACATAGTAATGACATGTGGAGTAGTAATGAGGGAGATAGTGGTGTCACAGTTTTTCCTGGTATATCTATTAAGAGTTATTTTTTGCACATAATGGGCAGGCAGAGTGGCAAAAAGCTGTGCCATAGCAATGGACAGATGATTTCAGAGAGAAATAACTTTTTGAATGTCCTTATTCGGTTAACCTTGGCTCATATTTCCCCAGGGTTCACTCTGTTGCATCTGATAGCGACAGGTGTGTCATGTTTCCTGGGAGCAGGACTGCTGTCATTCCTAGTGTATGTCTACTGTCAACGTTTCCACAAACCCTCACAGGAGTCTGCTGTGATCCACCCTACTACCCCTAACCACCTCAGCTACAAGGGCAACACCACGCCAAAGAATGAGAAATACACACCCATGGAGTTCAAGGTGAGAGCATCCATCTTCTTATATGTAAAATCCTCCTCTACAATTCAGCCTCTAAGCCTGAAATGTCTCTATTAGCTGGCTGACTGTTCTGAATGCCTGAATAAATAAAATTTAGGGCTATATCAATTTATCAGTGTTATTATTGATTAGTTAAACTGTGTAATAGAGCCTGGCACTTAGCAGAGTAAAACACAGCAGAGTCAGAACAACTAAAATGCAGCATGATGTTGCTCTCATGACATACGCTATAGAGCAAAAAATATGTGGACACCTGACACTCACATGTGCTTGCTGAACATCCCATTCTATATTTAATTCCCCTTTGCTGTTATAATAAGCTCCGCTCTTCTGTGAAGGCTTTCCAATAGATGTTGGAGGGTGGCTGGATTTGTGTTCATTCAGTCACAAGAGCATTAGTGAGATCAGACACTGATGTTGGGTGAGGAGGAGGTCTGGGGTGCAGTCAGTGTTCCAGTTCATCCCAAAGGTGTTTTGAAGCCAGGGCTCTGTACAGGACACTCGAGTTCTTCCACTCCAACATTAGCAAACCATGTCACTGTGCACAGGGGCATTGTCATGCTTGAACAGGTTTGGGTCACGAGGTTCCAGTAAAGGGAAATTGCCGTGGTACAGTATGCAAAGACATCCTATACAAGAATGTGCTTCCAACTTTGAGAGGTATGCTATGGGTGTGATGGTCAGGTGTCCACAAAGCTTTGGAAGTACGGTGTCCCTGTTTGATTCATGTTTATTGTACATGCTTATTATATAACCACAATGTATTCTTTTCACTCTTTCTATCTGGGTTTCTTGATGTATTGCAAATTTATGTAATATGTTATTGATCTTTCCTGCTCTATCTGACAATTTCATGCTATTTTGGCATTTTGGCCAGTTTGTTTGAAACAGGGTTGAAAATGAACATGGTCTCAAATTAATGATTGATCTATGAGACAAATTTTTCTCACTTCAAACACAACTCAAGTCGTAAAGCATGTATCTTACACTGTTGCACAGTGAAGCTATTTGATTTAATTAGCTTTCTATCTTTTTATAGTTTCCTTTCCATACATAATATGCATGTATATTTAATATATCTTATCAAGACGAGTCACAATCCTGCTTTTGGTTCAGTCTCAAAGTCAATCCCTGAATGACTCGATTCACAGAATCCAGGCATTAAAAACTAAGCTTTCAGTATGGATTTGCCCCATGTACACACAGCAAGCAACATGAATTCAGCGCCTGAGTGTTTTAGTTAGCAAGACCACCAACACATATTTTATTTTGTGTTTATTTCAAATTTGTCTGAAAAAAGAAAATCTGAGTTTGAAATGAAGATGAGTCTTATAGTTGCAACATGGATCAAGTACAAATGTACAGAATACCATCTACATTTCATTAGGTTTCTGATTTGGTTCACATAAGCTCATAATCTATATAATATTCTCACGCAGTGACAGATAATCTGATAAATGCCTTGTAGTGCAGTTAGTGAGCTGCAGTATTGATCGAAATTTTGCAAAGAAATATTTTATAAATAAATATTTTGGTAACAGTATAAAAAATAATATTTTAGTATACAAAAAGATTCATCAAAAAATAATTAATGGACTAAAATCGTTAATTGCTACTATATGTAAAAATGTAACACCCAAATAAAGTTGTGTAAAAACTGAAACTGTTACACAGTGTACTATGTGACTTTCCTCTAAACATTTTAATTAAGATATTAGATGAACTATATATGGACAAAAGTCTGGGAATAACAAAGAGTCATGGTTGTACTCTGCCAGTCCCTTTCAGCACCTTTCTCAACATCAATAAATGGCTTTTTAAATCAGCTACACAGAACTGTCCTTTTAGTTGCTCATGTGCACATAATCATTTGCATTTAATAGACTCATTACAGCTGGATGATTTTATTTTCTTGCATATGGAGGTTTCTAAACTATTCAAAGAAACTGTTGGTAAATCTTAACATCCAAATTTAGAATTATTCTATGTATGTGTTTATAAATGAGGCATTGAGTCACTTATACAGAAGCTGTGCTGCATTTTGGTCTTCAGAACAGTACTGAAATGAATGAAAATTTGTAGATATTTATTTTTCCTAAATTCTATTTAAAATTTCTCAAACAGCTGTTGGTAGGTTGATGATTCTTATCCCAAGATGTTCAGGCCCATTGTTGGACGGCTGGAATAGATAGTTTGGGCTGGGGGGAAAAGGAAGGACAAAAAAATACAGGAAAATGACAAAGGCCTTATTATTTTATTCCACTGTGTGAAGGTCTAAGTTTAGTATTCATTAGACCCAATGGCCTTGCTATCATAAATGTCAGTTTTATGAAGCTGCTCAAGCACTGGGAGGTTTAAATTGACTAGTGTGGTCATTTTAGCCTGTCATATTGTACTTTTTCACCGATAATCAAGCCACATATTTTCTCCTGTGAGTGGGTTTCCAACCATTTTGTACCTTCCCTTGGCAGCATTTCTTTCTAAAAGGAGACATGAGAAAGAAATATGTGGTCATTCTGGACATTATTTCTTGGTACATTACATTCTGTGGATGGCAGGAGTGCCATGTTTTTACAACCCAATTATTTGACCAGTGTGACAACCTGTTAACACTGTTAAAGCTTTTTTTAAAAACATTTAAAACATTTATTTTCTAATTAACATAACAAGAACTCTCATGATGTCAATCATCTTGATGAGAAACATACAGAAACAGCACCAAACTTTGATGAATAATATTCTTGGTGGTTGGGAATTATCATCCATAATGTGTGAAAAGAGCATCTATAGAGGTCTGATTGCAGAAAGATTCAGGTTGTTTTTTTCTCTCTGCCCGAGGCTCCTTGTTTTGCCCCTTTTCCCAGCTCCTGGCACATGCTCTGTCTTTGTTAATGGGCTCCATTAGACTGTTTAAGCAGCAGCCGGCCGGTGCACTCCCACAGCTGGTTGTGACTGATTGTCGAGCCCATCCAATTAGCCAGACTCAGCTCACTCTCCCCCACCTCCTGTCCTTGCTCTGACACCTGCGTACTCCTTTTGCCACGACTTCCATCGATCTGCTCCGTACCCACTGCTCACTCTAAGCTCATTATGAGCCTTTGAGGCGAGGACGTGAGTAAGGTGATCTTAGCTGCCCTGGACGTTTTAGACACGTGCTGCTACTCATATCTGTTTGCAGAAAGGAGAATCTGAGGTGCCAGTTAATGACTCTTAATGACAGGTGTGATGATCAACATCCGGTGAGAGACATGCAATAATTAGAATGAAGAATCAAAGGCAGAGACAGGTGAAAAACGGAGTCACAGCTGTTCATCACAAGAGGTGCAGATGTGACTCCTGTTTTATCAGCCATAAACCCAGCCTTCTCCTAGCTGTCACCTGTGACACTCGAATAAGTGCTGGTTTGTGTATATGGTTATAATTGGAGATGTTTGTAAGCAGACAACACCAAGGTCCTACACTCTGACAAACTCTGCTGTTTATTTTACATTATATGCATGCAATTGCTGTTGAGAGTTTTTCAGGCAGCCTGGGAGGTTGAGTCATTACAATCACCACTGAGCTTTACGCACTTTTTCTCTCCCAATTACTGAGATGCTGTTGCTTCAGAGCTGTTGACATAAATTACATTTCTCAAGAGCAGACCAGAACGCTCATATTCTGCTTTCATCCATAACCTGCTAGTCTATTGCTTTTGAATTATTCAGCTCCTCAGCTGGGGACATCATTCTGTCCCCATGAGGTGCTGTCGATATTTATAGTGCTAGCTAGATTAGGCATACTGTGTTTACACTCATGACCCTGAACCAGCCATTGCTTCTAGATATTAGGGGTCATGTAGACCATCAACACTGAAAAAAAAAAAATTTAATCTGTCTCACATATGAGAACAATGATTTGATCTTTCACATCGTGTGTCTTTTTTTTCTAACTGAACTTGTCCTTTTTTGTCTATCCTCTATAGACACTAAACAAGAACAACCTGCTGCCAGATGAAAGAACCAACTTCTTCCCTTCACAAATCCAGCAGACGAATGTCTACACCACCACCTATTACCCCACACCGCTGGGAAAATATGACTATCGACCAGACTCCTCCCCCTCACCCTGCAGAACCTACAACCCCAGCTGAGACACATGTCCCACCCCTTAGCTATATTGCCATGGTGATGGGGAATACTGACAGTCCGGAGCTTTTTTCGTAAACTCTTGCCATATGCTCCATCCATGCGTTCTTGGCACCTGATGAGCATAGGTGCTCTTCTGGATCATTTCGCATGACTCTTCACACTCCCACCATGGAGGATATGAGCATGTCATATAAATCACAGCTAATTGTGTTTCAGATGGTATTCCTTCCTTGGGAATGTGTACAATTGTGTAGCTACACTGATGTCAATTATTTAAATCTTGAGCTCTGTGAAACTCGAGATATCTTTAATCGTTAACTGAAAGGTTTTTCAGGATAAATGAATGAGGACCTCTATTTAAGCTGACTCCACACTTTCAAATCTAATAAACCTCTTGCGTGAATTCCAAAATGGGCAGGTTCAACACTTCACAGTGTCAAATATTGCACCAAGAAAAGGAGTAAGAAGAAATGTGGTTAAAGAAAGGAATGAACAGAACCTGTTAGGTCTGTTGGTATGCAGTTCTCACCAACCTACAATTGAAGAAGTAATGCACAGTATATAAGGCATGCAGCACTGACATTATTACATGGACAACACTGAACCTAACCGGTCAGGATCAGTATGACAACGTCTGCAACCAAGCTACGAAAAAATGCAGAGGATGGAGTCCAATGTGCCGCTGTTCAGCAGAGTTTGGAGAAGAAGCAATAGGACTATAACTGGTGCCGCTGGGTTTTAACACCACTATATGACCCTCCAGTCTCCGCCATGTTGGACCTTGGATCTTACATAAACACATACTTCTAAATACTTGGTTTGCCTTGATGGTTGTATCAAATACGACAAGCTTGGGCAATATATATATATATATATTTTTTGTTTTAATGTGAACCATTATAGAAAAAAACTGATAGCTTGGCACTTTTTAAAAAAATATTATTTCAAAAGAGGGAATTATTTGACAGTTGTTTGGAAATGAAATAGAATAGATGGATATTAGGGTTTATTTAAAGAATTCACACTTTGATGGGATATACTGATTTTGGTCATTTTCTCATATTTAGATGTATTATTTTGTACTCTTTAGAAAATTAACCATCATTCTCATTATTTTTTAAATACTTGATTAATTTATACAGCATTCATTGTAAAGAATTCTACATTAATTTTACTATTAAATATACAGCATTTGTTTTTCAAGCTCTAACAGCAGTGATTCAAATATTTGCTCATTTAATCACATTTGTCACATATCACGTTCTAACTGTGCACACATACAGTAAGCGTCTTACAAGGAGTGACAAGCTCAACTTTCTACAGTGTCAGAGGAGATAATGAAGCAGGAATGCGCATTTTTTTAATTTTTAATATCTCATTCATTATATCCAGTATCTGATGCACTCTTCAGTTCTACATGAACAAGCGACAATAAAAAGGGAAAAGAACACTGAGATGCTTATCTGGGTACGATATTATACAAAATAAGCTCGGTTTGTAAAAGGGGCATTCAAGAACAAAGCTATTTTTATTATGCTCGTCAAAGGAATGCTGTCAGTGGTGACATTTAGTTAATCTAAGCACGAGTGCTTGATTTGTACATAGGCAATGCCCCACTATGACACATAAAAGTTAGTGTAATGTACATGTATATTGTAAAGCTAACCTTTTTTTTTTTTTTTATAAGCCTTATAGTTGTAAAATAGTATGTGCAGCATCTGTGTATATATCCAACTCTAGGCACAGTGTGGGGATGGAGCTTGTCAATGAGTCTAGTGCTCCTGCTCTGTGGCAGTCAACCAGAACTCCTCCAAGACTTTGTAAAATCCAATTTAAAACTTCATTCACATCTATTACATGACCATGCTGTTTCATTCAGTCTCTAAACTACTAGTTTTGGAAGTTTCCATCATTACTGCTCACTAATTTTATCATTACAGCTTTAAACTTACCTTCCAACTGTGGTATTGCATCTGATCCAACTGCAAAATATCGCATTTATGAGAATGCATTGCTACTGTGCAGAGATTTAAACTGTTATCCTGCTATACTGATGTCATGAGTCATATTACCAAATGGCTCTATAAAAATCAAGTGTTAATTTGCAGATGTATAACAAGGCCTGGAGTGTGCTGTGATTTCAATTTACCGCCTACACTATGAGGCTCTGCAGTGTATCACATCCGCTAAGGCATGGTGTGTCTATTTCTGTTTAATGAGAACAAATTATTAGTCTCAATAAAATGCATTTTATATATAGGAATATGACACTAATTATCTATTTTGAAATTCTATTATAAATTCTAAAGATGTGATCTTATTATTCCCACTCTGACCTCTGGTTTTTAACAGGCAAGGAGCAAAGCTGATGAAATGAGACGCTTCATCCCCACCAGGCTTGGTGCCGTTCTATGCAACTGACCCATTGGTACTGTTAGATATGTGATGTAGACTGTAATCACTGCCTTTTAGACACTGTGAATTTTTGGTACTCTATATTTTTGTATATTGTACATTGTAAATGATAATAAACCATGATGATGACTCAACCTAGCTGCAGCCAACTCATCCTTTTCAGCTCATACATGGCGTATATTCTGCTCTCTTTCCGACGGTGAAAGGAAAGTGTTTTCATGCTGGCACAGGATCTGTTTTTGTGTTTCTGTAGCCAGTGTCAGCCTGGGTATCGCACAGTCCCATTTGTTTGTGCTGGGATTTGCTTGGCTGGCTGGCATGAAGGATACGAGACTCGAGTGCTGACAAAACTTGCAGATCTGTCACATTCCCTAAGTGAGAAAGGAGCCCTCTGCAGGAATAAATGGCTGTCAGAATTTGCATCCATCTGTAGTAGGTGGACATTATCTAGAAGACCTTCCGCTTTCACATGTGTCTCTTCCATCAATCTTCATGTATATTAGACTAGGCATTGCTGTGCAAACCTTAGTTACACTGAGGATAAATCATTGTTTTGATAAATGGTTATTTTTGGATCAATGTCATCGTTTTATCTTCGGTAATCCTGGTTCCTGGCTGTCCCAAGAACGCTGGCAGTAAGGCAGGAATACACCCTGGCACCATGCTCACACACAAATTAGGGTAATTTAGTATAGCGAGTTCACAAGAAGAAACTGATGAACCTAGAGGAAATGCATATGGACAAAAGGAGAACATGGGAAAACACCACATAGGCAGGATTGTCACAATGACGCAGGATTGACTTGGGAATGCTGGAACTGTGAGGCACCAATGCTACCCGCTGTAGTGTTGTGTGCTACTCTTTAAATTATTATTATGCAATCCCATTAACAGTTTTAATAGGATTGTACTGTATATGGCCACAAAAGTGGCAGTGATAAAATAACCGGACCTGCCCTTTACCGGTGGCTATGGTGTTTGTAGGCATTCAAATACTTTGTTAGATAAGGAAACTGCTTGTGACAGTAAGTGAGCAAGCCCATTTTTTCCTCCTTCAGTATTAAATTTTATGAAGAAATTTATGTTCACAAATGAACCACAAATGTTCATTTAGGAAAACAATCCCTTTAGAAAAACACGACTGAGGTGTTTGGATCATCTTGGGACTTTGGGTTACTCATTTTTCTCTCATTTCCACTGAGGTGAGTGAAAATGAGAAAGCAGATCACGCGAGAGAAGATTGAAATCAGACGGGAATTAATCACCAAATGTACTTGCATGATCTTTCTCAGTTCGTTATTAATGTGAGACTCTGCAACATCTCTGACTGGGACAGAACTGTTTTTCTAACTGATCAGACTGAAGATATTGTTTTCCCCTGTCTGTGTAGATAGGTTAACAAAGACTGACAGCTGCATGAAGGTTTTTGTGAAAGCTGATACCATATTCAGTCAATAGATTAAAGGCAGCAGAGAGGAGCGATCCCCTGCCGTGTCTTTCTGCAGACAGCTGTGTGGCTGGCTGTCGAATCTGGACCAGGATGCTCAGCTTGCTCCTCTACAATCACTGAGAAATGCTGAAAGTGGGGTTTATTGATGAGCATAACGCTGCATCAATCAGCCACTATCTACTGACAGACTGGCACAGACAGATCACCAGTAGTGTCCTCTCCAGGGGGCAGGACTGGCCTAGTGCCAGTGCAGAGCCATGTCTGAGAGGGAGGAGCAGAGACTCACAGCAATGAAGAGTGGAAGAACACTAGACGGAGGTACTCAGAGAAGACTTGCAGTCATTCAGTAATGCTGTCACTAGTGGCTGGAGTTTCTTCCACTGATCACTTGTCAACACAATAGATGTGTCGTGTTTTATTATTGCGAAGCCCATTCTGGAACATTCTCCACTGTTGGTTTCTAGGAATTATCATGTAGAGGGCATGCATGTTATATCTACTGCCTAAGCTTGCATATGGCTTAAGCTGAAATAATCTAGTACAAAAATACACAGATCAGGCATTATGACCACCTGCCTAATATTGTGTTGGTCGCTTTTGCTGCCAAAACAGTCCTGACCTTTCATGCACTGTGTATTCTGACACCTTTCTATCAGAACCAGCATTAACTTCTTCAGCAATTTGATCAACAGTAGTGCATCTGTTGGATCGGATCACACGGGCCAGCCTTCACTCCCCACGTGCATCAAAGAGCTTTGGCCGCCCATGAACCTGTCACAAGTTCACCACTATTCCTTCCTTGGACCATTTTTAATAGATGCTGACCACTGCAGACCGTGAACACCCCACAAGATCTGCAGTTTTGGAGATGCTCTGATCCAGTCGTCTAGCCATCACAAATTTCGGCCTTTCACTAATTTCAAAATGGTTCAAATCCTCATGCTTGTCCTTATGCTTCTAACACATCATCTATGAGGAACAATGTTCACTTGCTGCCTAATATATCCCACCCACTAACAGGTGCCATGATGATGAGATCATCAGTGTTATTCACTTCACTTGTCACTGCTCATAATGCTATGCCTTATCGGTGTATAATGTTATGACCAGATTAAAATAATGAAGCTCTGTCATTTACAGTCATGTAAAGTGATACGTTTCACTGCTTACATTGAGCCTCATTGATGAAACTAGATGTGAACAAGTTTACTGGTAAAATTTTACAGAAGCATTTACATAAGAAATGTAGTATTCCTGAAAATATAGTTAATTCAGATGTTTGTATTCTATGAGCATGTGTGTTGATGAATCAGACAGAGTTGGTGTTGATTAATAGGGCAGCAGTGGCTCAGTGGTTAAAGGCTCTGGGTTACTGCTCAGAAGCTCAGGGGTTTAAGCCCCAGGCTGCCTATGTTTGGCGCTTAACCATATCTGCTTCAGGGTACTGTATCATGACTGATCCTGTACTCTAACCCCAAATTCCTAACAAGTTACGAGAAGTAATAATAACCTATTCAATAATATGAACCATGAATGCTATACCATGCAATTATCTATATTGAGTAGGTTACAAATCAGGTTATTTGTAGTTATTCTAAGTAATTTCAATTGCATGCATGAAAGTAACGTGAAACAAAAAGAAAAATTTGTGAAACTATATCCGATCCATCCATTCCATTCAATACACTACATGTGCCACTGGGGAACCTGGAGCCTATACCAGAAGATAGCTCATGGTACAATGTAGGGTACACCCTGGACAGGATGCCAGTCTATTATAGAGAGCGCGCGCACGCACACACACACACACACCCCACTAGATAATTTAGAGACGCCAATCAGCCTACGATGCATGTCTTTGTTCTAGGGAGGAAACTGGAGTACCCAGAGGAAACCCTCAAGGGTTCTCTCACAGAGAGAACATGCAAACTCCACACACACACAGAGCAGAGGCAGTAATCAAACCCCTAACCCTGGATGTATGAGGCAAGCGTGCTAAACACCAGGCCACTATGCCCCCTGCAAAACTATATTGTTTCATATAAATTTTATATTAATGAATCTCAATCAATTTGAAACAATTAATACAACAAAGACTATATGTGCAATTAGCATAAAAGAAATGCTGTCATGTTGCAGGAGGAAGCGTTAATGTGTGTGTACAGTAGTTGACTTACTGCAATAGCTACACTGGCAGATGAAGTGCTCTTTAACTGTTTGGTTGTCATTTTGACATTTACAGCTCTTTGCCTTTTAGGGGGTTATTGATTGTGCCATGAATGCCCTTGGTAATTTACAGCTGATTAGCATTTATCAACAAACTGGCAGGAATTTCTAGTTCAGTTCGATTTAAAAAACAAATGCAGCTTTACTAAAGACTGATAAATGAAACCCATGTGGATGTGTTATAAATATTCTCCAACTTGTTCACCATTTCCAAACTGTTTCATATTCTTTGAACAGCTGTTCAGATGGTCTGAGCCTTACACAACCTGATTACTTGGTCAATCTTTGTTCATTTTTAATAACATTTTTGTTAGAAACTCTGCAGATATCACACACACTGCCTTTTTCAAATCAGGTTTGGAGACAGAGAAGGCCATGGATTCTTTTCCAACTGTTTTTCTGTAAACTTTTCCTTGTCTTCAACTGTTGTCTTGTTGCAGGACACGTCGACATTCCTTTTATGTTTTAAACAGGTGGCTTAAGGGGCACAAACTTTGACTCAACTTTAATCCAGCTCTTCTAATACAATCTGATGAGATGTCTGATGCATCACTTTGACCATGAAGGAGCAATCATAACAAGTTACAGATCCACCGCCACAGGGGCTCTAGTTCATGGTTTATAGCATGATCTAGCTTCTTTTTGTAATTACTTTCGATCCTGTCTTCTTGAGTTCTCTTCTAGACTGGGTTGGTTAATGGAAAGCATCTGATCAACATTATGCTCTTGCTCGCTTTGAGATGTGTGCAAACAAAACCGATAAGCTTTTGATTTTAAGACGAGAGAGAGAGAGAGAGAGAGAGAGAGAGAGAAAAACATGTGAGCATATTTATAAGTCCAGGAGATTATAGAGTTTCATATATCAGCGCTTGAAATGGATTTCATTTAGAAGCCTATTACACTTCTGAGGAAGGGACATAACAGAGTTGTAATGTAACGGATATCTGGAAATCCCTTTTGTCACACTAACCAGGTTTGATTGCTGTGAAGTAAACTAATTTATGAGGAAGAATCTTTTTCAGGACTGGTATGCAGCCGTGACCTAGCATGAAATAAAAGCATAATCAGCACATGCCTTTTCACATTTCATTTACTGTAGCCATGATAACAGCTATGTACTACTATAATGCCGGTTACTAGGCTACACTGTCACATTTTCTAGCCTACCTGGCTCTCATTAGTACAACATCTGCAAGCGCAGATATTCTATCTTCTATAACTATCGCTATAAATTTTCTTGGTCTGCTACCTATATATCACTTTACCATTTTTTTTGTTTGTTTTCCATTGTCTGTACCGTTTATCCGATCTATTCTCAGGTCACGGGGATCCTGTGCCTATCTCAGGCGTCATCGGGCATCAAGGCAGGATACACCCTGGACGGAGTGCCAACCAATCATAGGGCACACACACATTCACTCATTCAATCACACACTACGGGCAATTTAGAGACTCCAGTCAGCCTAGAAGCATGTCTTTGGACTGTGGGAGGAAAGCACCCAGAGGAAACCCACCAAGCACGGGGAGAACATGCAAACTCCACACACAGTGAATGGGAGTGAGACTCAAACCCGGGATGCTGGAGGTGTGACGCAAACGTGCTGACCGTTAAGCCACTGTGTCACCCACTTTACCATTTTATACTCTTTAAACACAGTAATAAAAAAAAAACAAGTTTCTACATATCTGAGGAATAAATCACAATGATGTGTGCTGTATGGTGGAGTGGTATGATCCATGTAGAAGAAAACTTACAACTGTACCAGTGACTTATAAATCTGACACTGGAGACTCCTTCTTTAATTGTTAAATAAACTTGTATTTACACAATGTGTGACCATATCAACGGTATGATACATTTCAATATAAAAATCCAACAGTGGAAATAACTTTATAACAATTTTTCTCAAGGTCAGTGAAATTGGACGCGCTTGAGCTGAAATGAAATGCGTAGTTCTGTCTCATTAGCATGTGTGGAGGAGGGCCAATCCTGTTATTGGCTACGATTGTATGACAGGGAAAAATGGGTGCAAGGCAGTGACTGGGCAGTGATATAGTGGGCTTTTTCCAGCACTATTCCCATTAATGAAAGCAAGAGGAGGCCAAATGATGTTAAATGACTACACTGAGCAATGAATTTGGACCTAAAAGGCACCTCCATTTATACAGCTTGACCCAGAAAAGAGGGATAAAAATCAGCACTTCACAAGAATCTCATTTGGGTCAAGCTAAATTATATTTGTTTAGTGAGGTATTGATTTCAAAAGCATTTTCTCTTTTATTTAATCCAATGGTGGTTGTACATAGTGAACCATATAGTGAAATACAGGTAAGACTATATACTGTGAGACCATAAAATATAGCAGACTACAAAACAATGCAAGAAAATGATACAGTGCGTTCTTGGAACCTTTCTATGGTCCATTTCTCTGCCTTAGTGAAGAGGCTCTTGTAATCCTTTTATTAAACCAAGGTAAATGGCACTGACAGTATGCATGCTGAATAAGACATTTTGCATTGCGAAAAAAATAAAATAAACTGATTAATTGTCAAAACTCAATCTCAGAAACCTGAAAGGCCAAATATTTCACTTGGGATCACTTCCTGACATACTGAGTATAACAGAGTGCTGACTAAACAAGGTTTAACACTATTAAAATGATTAACGAGGATCACAATGTTTTTTGCTCTTCTTAACCCATTCCAAGATCACGACAGAGAATATGCTCACTCATAGCTGCAGTAGCTTAATCTTGTAATTTCAGATTCAGTATTTTGATGACAGTTAGGGATTAAATCATATCACAAATATAGCAATATGTTTTGAAGTGAGTGTTAAGCAAAAGATTTTATATTGCAGGTCTAGAATTGTAGCAAGCTATATACAGCATGTAGGTGCATAACACAAGACGAATAAAAACACCTGACTCACAAGTATATTGGGTTTTCTTATTTATTTATTTATTTATTTATCAGGACAAGGGGGAGTGTACTGTTTGTAATAATGATGCTACTGTAAATCCTCAACTGATTCAGCAGTAGGTGCTGCATTATATGCTGCTGCTGGTTACTGTGAAATGTTTCATCCCATATTGGAAAGTGACAAATGCAGTTGTGAGGTAAAGGATGTCTACTGAGAGAGGTGGGTCTACCTTGAGCTGTAAATCACTGTTAACGATATTTGTTTTGATACATAATACTTCTGGTGCAACATGAACTTCATTCTCTCCCATCCCACTATAAATTCACAGGAGGAAATAAAATCCTGTTGAAACACATACAGTGGTACAAACTTTCCAGAATACCGCAAAGATTTGGCATTAGGGAATCTGCTCACGGTTGGTCATTTGAAACAATGGCAGGTGATTTAATACGCCAAAGCTATTAAAAATGATAAAGTATAAAAAAAATAACCCTAAGTACCAAGAAATCATTTTGTAGTTTAGCACATTAACTGAAGGAATTAATCTATCTGAGTTTAATAATTCATTTAAAAACCTGGCTGCATTCAGCATAAAAAATCATGTAGATGTAGTCAAGCTTTAAAATGTTAATATCATTCCATGTAAAGGTTATTAAGCAGCACATGACATGGCTGTAGATCACAACAAAATCCATCTGTACCCATTTTTAATTCTGGCATTGTGTCTGGCACGCAGTGTTTCTGTAGGTGAATGGAATGCTGATCCACACACTGAATTCCTTTATCCCAAAATAAATCCATTTCAGCTCTGAGGCAGATGATTTTTGGTTTTTATAGTATGTCAGTCAGTCTTTCTCAGGTTTGTTTCTCACTGAGCTACAGGTAAACCTGTTCCTGGAGCCATGACAGTCCACCAGAGCCGCATGAACAAAATACTCTTGTTTAAGTGAAAGAACACTCAGTGATAGACTCTTCATCACTCTGCCGCTTCGCTCACAAAGAGCACTTTAAACATGGCTAGTCTTGGAAAAACTGACTATGAGGGCCAACCTGTCAGCCCTGTGCTGAAACATAGGTATTTAACATTATTAGATGTGGTCTCTGGAGAGCCTTGCTGCAGTGCAAAGAGGCCTGCAAAGATTTATGAGGCTGCTGTAAATTTATCTCGATCTAGTGGAGTGGAGAACAACGGCATTCTTGCCAATGACAAACGCCCACCTGCTTGGCTAAGCCTCTAGTCAATGCTGCACTGACCTGCTTTTCTCCATCTCTTTCCTCAGCTGAATCAACAACAACAGATGTTGGGAGTAAGGGTTTTTTCTTTTACACCTGCTTTGTGCTCTTTCTCTGAGTTATCAGCTCTGTTTCCATATGCTTTATGAAGCAGGAAATACAAGAGGTGTTGAAGTAACACAGCTTGTGGTCCATCTGAGTGTTACATTCACAGCAATCCATCCACCTACTCTCACACACACTCGGCTCTGTGAAGCAGAGCCACTGGTCTACATAGGGCAAATGTGACAACGGGCTACGGATGTTTGACGTCATTGTGGTTGAGGAAAGCGTCTATAGCAGCTGCTCTGGCAGAAGTGCATCACAGCTTGGCACCCGGTTTCTATAGGGACAGGTTAATGGAGCCAGTGACTCCTGTCCCTTTGACAGCTCCAGGCTGTGTCTTTCACTATCGTACTACTTTTAGAACCAAACACAGACCAAAGTAGTAACTCCTGACCGGTCAGCTACTAATGCATGCATTCTGAGTCTACCCCGAAAACCCATTTCCTCAAGCCTATGTATAACATTTACAAGTGAACAAAACTAGAATACATATTCACCGTCAAACACAAAAGACACAAAGGATCAAAGGGAGCATTTCTCGTTTGGTCTCTCGCATGGAGAGTAACATGAGCTCACATCGGATGAGTCAGAGAGGCACTTGCAGGAGGGGAGATACTCCCAGAGCACCAGCACAGTCTATCAACTTAGTGAAATCCTTCCAAAATGTAATATGTATTAACTGAAGAGTGCAATGAAGTTACCATGCAAGATTTATACTACCAACCTTCCACGACAACAAAATGAATGACAGATGAAAGTCTACAGGAATCACCAAATGATCAAGGCCAATGTTCCTGGTTGTGGCATTTTCATCCATCTGGATCTTATAACCATTTCAAATCTCTAAGACATGCTGCTTTAGTTAGGTCATGTCTCCCCATATTACTGTTACACAACTGAGTCCAAAAACTGATGTCTGATAGACCCCAGATTTGATTTCCGAATGAAGAAGGAGTGAGGATGACTGAATACTGAGAGTCATTTAGACTGGTGAAGGGCATGAGCACATCATCCAGCTCTCTTTAAGCTCCAAAATGATGGTTAGTCCTCTAGAATGTTCTTTCTTTTATCTGATGAGTGCAAACTGGGTTTTTCAGACAGCAGAGTCAACACCTAAAATGTGCTAGATTTTTTGAGCATGTTATACTTTGCTGTAACCTAGAATTATTGACATGCTTTGCATAAAATAAACATCACACACAATAATTAAAAATCCATTAGAACTTAGAAAACTCTTTGCTTATGCACAGCATCAGCACATTTGGTGAGTAAAGGGACTTGGATAGATGGTAAAGAAAAAGAAATCCGATACCTGTAGAATATTTAGGTGGATCATTGATGTTGTGAAACTGTCTTGTGGCTGGTGTTTAGGGACCCCTGTGAACACTGATGGCATCAGAAATTGTGCTAAGTACCAGAATATTAACATGGAAATGGTTATAGAAACACAATATCAGTGTTTTGCAGTGGCTAACTCTGGATTTCAAACTTTCTGAAATGAAGACAAACATCCAGGATGCACAAAGCGAAGAATATAAAAGAGGTTAAAAGTTACCAATGGAGGACCTTCCTTGAAAAGAAACACATTGACATTACATTTTCTATTAGTGTCCAGAAAAAAGAAGCCTGTCACACAGAACTGCCAGGTTGATGCTGGTCCTTTATTTAAAAGCTACTTCACAGTCCCTGGATTTAACACAGAAAAGCAACCACACTCTTACACTTCAGATTTGACAGGAAGTGTTTTATAAGATTCACTGATTGAAGCATTAATAAGTGAAACAAGTTTCAAAAGGTACATGTTTGTGTTTAACAGAAGTGGAAGAATTCTCAGCCATCCTGCCAATATTCAGGCAAAAATACAAACAAAAAACAGCGACAAAATAATTAAGGGTTATACAAATGTCACTCGGACTGACAGTGACCCCAATTTGCATCAGCAGTTGTGTAAAGTCTTCAACAATGCAATTCATGTCAGAACAAAGAACAGAACTGGATGTTACCAAATTGCTTGTTGGTGAATGAACAATCCTGTTTAAATACACAATCTTCTTCTAGACAGTCTGCTGACACTGACATACAAAAGCAACACCACCAACATTCAGCAAATTACAGCAAGCCACTCTGAAATGTTGCCAGCTTTAGACCTGTGAGGAAATGGATATATATCATGTTAGTAGACTTGAATGGGAATAACACTTCCACACCATCCTACCTTTCATAAAAGTTAGCAGGCCGTGTAGCAGTAATATCGTGATTTTATTTCTCGCTTTAATACAGTTTTATTATGGTGTGTGTCACAGGAGCACTGATCAGTAGATTCTGTTACCATTAATCACATGATTATTCCTTTAAGTCCAGTATTTGTCTAATGTGATCCTATTGAGTAAATATTTCAGTGACGTTACTGATACACAGAGGCAGGTGTTACTCAGCATGCTGGAAAATGTAGGCTATTAAAATGTATTTCACTGAGTTCTTTGATAGAGCTGTTTCATCTTAGAAGCACATTGTACATCTGTTTTTCACGCCTTATTACCAGTTTGAAGAATAAGGCGAACGTACCCACATTATGTCCCACTTCTCCATTATTTCTATTTTTTGAGATTCATTACTTCATCTTTAGGAACCTCTTTGAACCTGTCAGGGTTGTAGTGAATCTGGTTCCTCTCCCAGAAACACTGTCTGTGAGGTGGGAATACACTCTGGATGGGATGCCAAGATGGAAATCCCAGCACCATGCATACATACACATTCATAACTAGGAGCAATTTAGAATAGCCAATCCACCTACTGGCATGTGCTTGGACAGTGAGAGGAAACTGGAGGAAACCCACACAATCATGAAGAAATTATTCTGCTCAGAACTGAACCAGGAACCTTGAAGCTGCGAGGTGGAAATCCTACCTGCTGCACTTCTGTACTGCACACCTTTGAGATATTTCATGCCATTTTATATAATGTAAATATATATTTTCGGATTTATCCTTATATAGACAATGCAGATTTAAAAAAATAAAATCATTACATAAAAGTTCAACATCACTACATAAATACAACAAAAATATTATTATTATTATTATTATTATTATTGAGTCTTCAGCTCACACACTTTCATAAGAAACATGCCTAGGCAAGGAATACGAGTGGAAAAGATCACATTAGCATTAATCCCAGCCCTACTGGATAGTGCCCAGGACATTGTGCAGAGCACTTCAGCATGCTCACAGTCTCCAGAGCCTCCAACACAATCCTGATGTCATCCCTGATATCTCTACGCTGTAGTGGGTGCAGAAGGTCATGGAGTTCGTACTGGCTCCAGTACAGTGAGTTCACATATTCACCAAAAGGTTTCAGTTCAGGGAACTAGGAGTCCTTTTAAGAAATGTGCAAGCAGCCTGTGAGCTTTTATTATGATGTGGTAGAGTGCTTTCATTACTATGCACATAGATTAGACAACATTTTCCTCATCGGCCTGAGAAAAACTCTAAACATTTCCTACTGTACACATCACTGGGTCAGTAATATGGAGGGGAAAATGAGGCTTGTTCTTTCAAAATGTGTTTTTAATAAGGTGCTGAAAATCATATACATATACAGAATCTGGAACAAATACAAGGACAAGAATATCCAGATCCCTAAAATTCCCATTAATTAACATTAAAATGAACAATAGTACAGGACCACCGGGTGTGTCTGAAATGCAGTTGTTCAGTTGAGAAAAGAAAGAGGGGAAAAATTGCACTGGTCACTGTTAATTAAGGCAACCTTTCACAGCGGGTCAACACACAGCCCTTTAATACAGAAAAAGACAGAAAATCACATCCAGGCAAAGAGGTGCACAGCAGTGCCTTCCCATAATCCTCTGTGGAAGCATGGGGTGGCACCATTGTAGCATGGGGTGGGTAATTATAAAGAAAAAAATGAATTAAAAAATACAGTCAGAGGATAAAAGACAAAAGTTCTTTCACCTTATGGCTGCTGTTGCCAGCTACAATTTCCTTCTATGACTGTTACAGTAAAGCAGTTCTTTAAGACCCTGATTAAACCCCACAAAAAAACAACAGATCCATCAGCTGGGTCCCTCTGAAGATTTTCTGGAGTTAGTTATTGTATCCCTTCTGTAAGACAGTTTGTTTTGGCCTTCTTTGGAGACTTTCTTTAATATGAAGCCCTGGGACTTACTGAACCAAATTACACCTTATAGAAAGCTACAAAAATCCGCTGAAGTTCTTTCTCAAAACAAGGGCTCATAGTGGAAAAGACAGTAAAAAAGCCAGGCAGTGAGTGGACAAGCCCAAGCTGAAACCGCTTTCAGCCTAAGCTTCACATCACTAATAAGTTACAACAGTATGAGAGGATACATAAATGCTCAATAATGATAGAAAAACGTTAACAGGAGTCAGCATGAGGGAAAAACAATCAGAATTCTTCACACTCCCTTATTCAATGTTAGTCGCAGGTCTGTTTTTAAAATATAGTATCCCTTCTTACATTTATGACGACGACTAAGGTCAAGCACTTAAACAGACGAATAATCCATTACACGTTTTATTATCTGTAAGTTTTTCAAAAAAAAAAAAAAAAAAACAACCTACTTCATAAATTATATAGAAACCTTGCTTGTTTTGTTTTTTTTCACTAATGACACTAAACCAACAACAACAGTGAATGTCTGTACAGCTGATGCCTACACTGTGCTTGGAGCATCTGTAAAACAAAAGCTTGATGCTCATGAAGATGGCACTTCCTGCACATGTGTGAATCTGTTCAGAGACAGAAGCCACATGAGCCAAGGAAAAATCTTCTAGAAACTTCTGGACCTGTCCTCGCGCTGAACTACACATAAGGACCCTTCTCAAATCACAGGCTTTGAAAGCGAGAGGCAGTTTTAACCCAAGAGGATGTGAAGGAGAAGCAGGAATCATCATTTGCATAATAATTAGGTATAAAGAGGGTAAATGAGCCGGCAGAGAGTAATGTGTAGGCCACTTCATGACAGACGCCATCACAGGTCATTTACAGTATTACTCCCTTCACTGCTGATGTCATGGTTAAGAATAACAGAAAACTACTTAGAAGCCTCTTGACAGCAGATGATTGAGCATGAATAATGATAAAATTATCTCTAAAGGGCTGGAGGTCTCACTACTGCAGGTCTTGCAGGAGACCACCTCAAACTCCTTTATTAGCATCATGTAATAAATGTATGTCAAAACATCTCCACTAGTTCAAGTAAGAGAACTTTCAAGTACACATGAAAAAAAAAAAAAAACATTACTACCACGCTGGCTTCTTTTCTTTCTTACAATACTAATGCAAAGCACTGCCAATCACAAACCATATAACTTTCTCACTGAAATGAGAGAGAAGATGATGCACTTCCTGTCTCCTTGGTGCAAGTAGGTGTCAACAGTTTTTTTCCTGATGTTACAAGCTGCTCAGACTGATACGAAGACGTCCAGATAGAGCCGGTCATATGATTCCCTGAAGAAAAGAATGAGGAGCAGACTGAAGAGGCAGGAACCTGTGAGACACCAGTTCAACCAGGAAAGCTCTGAAACACAGGGAGAGAGAGAGAGAGAGAGAGAGAGAGAGAGAGAGAGAGAGAGAGAGAGAGAGAGAGAGAGAGAGAGATGACTGATATAATTGAATGTACTCCATATGAAAGACTTTTCTGTTGTTGTTTTTTTTCTCTGATGAAAGCCTTTATTCCTTATTTCTTCTTCCAGGAAAATAAAAGAGACACCTAACATAACAGTAACAGCATAGATAATACAGAAGGCTATTAAAGTCTTGGGCTGAAAGAAAATCCTTTGTGACATCAAAGCATAGGTAGATTCAAGAAAAAGTAATCCTTAAAATAAATAACACCGAACAAATTTCATCAAAGATATAACAAAACGTGATCTTTACTGCATTAAATTTATCCTTTTGGATTTAAAACAAAACTAAAGTTACACTGACAGCATATTTTATATATATATGACAGCATATATATATATATATATATATACACATATACACATATATATACATACATACACACACATATACATACGGTGGGGCAAAAAAGTATTTAGTCAGCCACCAATTGTGGCTTAAAAAGTTAACTTAAAAAGATGAGAGAGGCCTGTAATTTTCATCATAGGTACACTTCAACTATGAGAGACAGAATGAGAAAAAAAAATCCAGGAAATCACATTGTCTGATTTTTAAAGAATTTATTTGCAAGTTATGATGGAAAATAAGTATTTGGTCAATAACAAATAACAAAAGTTCATCTCAATACTTTGTTATATACCCTTTGTTGGCAATGACAGAGGTCAAACGTTTTCTGTAAGTCGCCACAAGGTTTTTACACACTGTTGCTGGTAGTTTGGCCCATTCCTCCATGCAGATCTCCTCTAGAGCAGTGATGTTTTGGGGCTGTCGCTGGGCAACACGGATTTTTAACTCCCTCCAAAGATTTTCTATGGGGTTGAGATCTGGAGACTGGCTAGGCCACTCCAGGACCTTGAAATGCTTCTTACGAAGCCACTCCTTCGTTGCCCGGGCGGTGTGTTTGGGATCATTGTCATGCTGAAAGACCCAGCCACGTTTCATCTTCAAGGCCCTTGCTGATGGAAGGAGGTTTTTACTCAAAATCTCACGATACATGGCCCCATTCATTCTTTCCTTTACACGGATCAGTCGTCCTGGTCCCTTTGCAGGAAAACAGCCCCAAAGCATGATGTTTCCACCCCCATGCTTCACAGTAGGTATGGTGTTCTTTGGATGCAACTCAGCATTCTTTCTCTTCCAAACACGACAAGTTGAGTTTTTACCAAAAAGTTCTATTTTGGTTTCATCTGACCATATGACATTCTCCCAATCCTCTTCTGGATCATCCAAATGCTCTCTAGCAAACTTCAGACGGGCCCGGACATGTACTGGCTTAAGCAGGGGGACACGTCTGGCACTGCAGGATTTGAGTCCCTGGCGGCGTAGTGTGTTACTGATGGTAGCCTTTGTTACTTTGGTCCCAGCTCTCTGCAGGTCATTCACTAGGTCCCCCCGTGTGGTTCTGGGATTTTTGCTCACCGTTCTTGTGATCATTTTGACCACACGAGGTGAGATCTTGCGTGGAGCCCCAGATCGAGGGAGATTATCAGTGGTCTTGTATGTCTTCCATTTTCTAATAATTGCTCCCACAGTTGATTTCTTCACACCAAGCTGCTTACCTATTGCAGATTCAGTCTTCCCAGCCTGGTGCAGGTCTACAATTTTGTTTCTGGTGTCCTTTGACAGCTCTTTGGTCTTGGCCATAGTGGAGTTTGGAGTCTGACTGTTTGAGGTTGTGGACAGGTGTCTTTTATACTGATAACGAGTTCAAACAGGTGCCATTAATACAGGTAACGAGTGGAGGACAGAGGAGCCTCTTAAAGAAGAAGTTACAGGTCTGTGAGAGCCAGAAATCTTGCTTTTTTGTAGGTGACCAAATACTTATTTTCCACCATAACTTGCAAATAAATTCTTTAAAAATCAGACAATGTGATTTTCTGGATTTTTTTTTCTCATTCTGTCTCTCATAGTTGAAGTGTACCTATGATGAAAATTACAGGCCTCTCTCATCTTTTTAAGTGGGAGAACTTGTACAATTGGTGGCTGACTAAATACTTTTTTGCCACACTGTGTATATGTGTATATATATATATATATATATATATAAATTTTTAAAAAAGCAGGGCATTAGCCAGCGGTGATGCACCATGACGTCTACATGTAGACGGGGCACGGCTTATTTTATTACCACACTGTCAAAATCCATCTATCAGACACAAACACACTCAGACTAGTGGGGGATCGCAGAAAAGCTGACCTCATAAATATATAATTTTAGAGGTCAGGTAGTAGGGAGAGGTTTACCGACATGCTATAAATGAGAAACCAGACAAAACAGCAAAGAGAGGATCAATCTAGTTTGTACCATGGCAGTGCAAGAAGCATGCCTAAGTTTGCATTTATTTGAACTATGTTGCTCTTATAGAATGTTGTTTTTTCTTGTGGCACTGTAAGGTGTCCCTGAGTGTTATGAAAGGTAAAAATGTACTATAATAATAATAATAATAATAATAATAATAATTTATTATTATTATTATTATTATTATTATTATTATTATTGTAAACCTATGACATTGGTTTCTGATCTGCTCCTAAAATCTGTTTATTTAACGATTTGTTCCATTTTAATAGATTTTACAATCTTACTTTGTTTTCCTGAATGCAGTGTGCAGATCTCGGGAAGCAGGTTTCAGCACCGAGGTTTGAGTAAAACTCCTTCAACTACGTTTTATATCAAGCAGTCCATCGTCGAACCATGAAAATGAATCCTTCTAGAAACTAAGCCGTTATCTTTATTTATTGTGCTGGTCAGGCTTTTCACTTCACACAGGCAGCCACTTCTTCACAGCAGTGAAGGAGTAAATTATATTGTGCAGATTGAATGTATTGTTCAACAGAACATTTTACAATATAATTACTCCTAGTATCCAATCAAAGTTTATTAGTTCAACAATAAGCTTAGGTTTAATTCAGTGAGCTTTTAACTTTTATATACTGCAAAAAAAAAAAAAAAGACATCTTAGCAAGTTGAATCTAGCAATCTTGAATGTAGTCAAAATGATCAAGAATTTTCTGTTGGAAGATTACAAGACACTAAATCTGAGATTATTAAAGAAATTTATTAATATTTTTACTCATTTCAAGCTTGTTTTATTGGCAGATCATCATTCTAATTTGTAAGTACTTATTTCTAGAAAGAAGCAAAATTATCTGGGAAAAGAATAAGAACATTTAAAGCTCAAAAATAGTTAAATATATCTAGAAATAGGCTTATGTATGGTTTTCTTATGTATGGTTTGCTGTTATCATAGGAAATATGAAATAAATATGACTATATTCACTTGCTAAGATGTAATTTTTTGCAGTGTAACTTCTCCCACTTTACTATATTCTTACCCTCGCACTTAACCACAACAAATACCACACAAGAGACCGACATAACAGGCATCCTGCCAAGCAGGTGATTATCACAAACACTACCTAGATACAATCTGGATTATGGTCATTCAGACCAAAAAAAAGCTAAATGTGTTGTTGTGGTTGGAGAAAAAGCAAGCAACTAATATGGAATGTTCCTAACTGTTATTCTTACGTGGAATGATCCATCACTTACTCCTAATGTAACTGGAGGAACAGTGGAACCATTCAGAGGAAAACAGCAGGAAGAAAATTTCAGAAAACTCAGAAAAGATTATTCACTCTTTTGAAGCTGATAATATGCTCACCACAGCTTAGCTATAGATAACAGCAAGAAGCTAATAGTGAAAATACAATGACAAGCGGCTTTAAAGGTGTTATATACGCACTCTGTTACTGATAGATGAAGCCTGGGTTGTGAGAGTGGTAATTATGAAAGCACTCATAAAGGAATAGTGCACAGTGTAATTGAAAGCTATTAGGTCTTTTATTTAAATATATGAACAAAAACTAAATTTAAAAAAAAAGAGGACAGCAGGACTATTGCCAAGCCTCTGCTTTGGCATTACTGAGAATAAATTACACAGCATCTGTGAAGAGTACACAAACAGGTCCACACACAATGCACTGAGCACCTTGCAGTGTCTGCTTCTGCCCTGATAAAGATCTGGGACTAAATATATCACAGAGCAGCTCAAACTCCCAGACCCCTAGGACAAGGGAAAGTGCACCTCTTAATTCAATAGACGAGCAGGTTTTAATTTGACGGCTTTGTGAAACCAGATAACAGGTTGATCAATTGCCCCTGAAGAGTGAGCTGTAATCGATGTTGGAAGGTGAAATCCATGCTGGGTCAGCTGCTGTGCTCATTTTAAGCAAATGATATGATTCGGGTTTGCAGCACAGTCCATATCAGCAAGAGAAAGAGGACGGAGAGATGGTGTGAGCTCCGAGAGGGAGACGAGACAGGCAGAACGGCACAGAGGAGCTCCTCTGCGAATGTCTGCTCATTAATCAGGCCTCACTAGCCATTCGACAGCACTGGGTTGTGGCGGCAGGTTAATGGAGTTGTGTTTACGCAGCCGTTTTATCTGAGCCACATGCCTGCCCAGGTCTCATCAATTTAAAACGGAGAAAGGCAACATTAGCGGCAAGATGGTCACACCGAATGCTAATGACCGAGCATATCGCCCCACTCACACTCAAGTAATCCAATCAGATGTTCATAGAAACTCAAACAGCCCAGGAGCGGTCAACATCCAGCCCTCCAGCTCTAATGGGAATTGGTGCACTTAAAAAACACAACAATTGAACCTTTCTGTCAGGAAAGGCCTCCACCAAGAACGCACAGATCTCTCTCATTTCTCACTTTCCTCCTAGCAATCACACCGCAGCAATTATTTCCCCACCTGTCACTTACACAGCAGTTAAATTGCTCCTGTTATGTTTCATTCTTTTCCTCTCATCACGTTATTCCTGATGTCAAACGTGCAGAGATTGTTGTTATTAAGGCACCGATTTTGGCTGAGATGTTGCCTCTGGCCAGGGTCTTGGGGGGATTTGATGCACTGACTGGGCCGGAGAAGAGTGACAGTTTAAAAGCCTCCAAGGATAAGGACATGAAAGTGGACACAGGAGACATAAGCCCTCACCACCAGCAGTGCTCAACTCTGATATGTACCTCTTACTGCTGTAATTATTTCTAATCATTGCCCATTCAGCGCTCAGACTGACAGCTTCTATCCTTTAGGCTTAAGGCTTTTAAATGCAGTAGCTCTGCATGTGGCTAATAGCTAGTCTAATTATTAGCAAGCTCAAGTGGTTCTATGTGAGGGAATTGACAAGGAGCTAAATTACACAGCTGTTATATGTTTCCACATTCCTCTACAGACAATAAAATCGAGGTGGTTCTTTCTGTATAAACATGATCACTTCACATGGAACCATTTTCAACTGAGATTCAAAACAGAAGCTCTAAACTCTGTATTCTGAATGAGAAGCAGTATTTTTTCCCTTAAAACATGTCAGCATGTCTTTATCTTTATACAAAGCTAATGGCTAATAATGCATCCTGCATAACAGAAAAACAGGATGACCTTGCTAACCTGAATTCTTCACAGAGACAGACACTGCAGTGTTTCGCTTTGTATTCCACCCACACCGGTGTGCAGAAAACAGTGGAATCAAACGTGCAAATAACTTTTCATCCTTAGGTGCACTCGCACACCCAAGGTGAGCGAGTAAAAATGGCACATGTACACATGCTGTCTGGATTTGTGTTTTAATCATATGAGGATGTTGGGAAATTCTCCAGCATTCGTGTGTGACTCACGCTGGTGACAACAGCAGGAACAGAGGGGTGTAAACTGGAGAAAAACCACCAGGGTAAGGATCAGTATGGGGCTGTATGTAGTTGACAGGTGGTGTTACAGAGCTTTGAGTTGGACTTGGACCAAAAGCAAGAAGCAAGTGACATGAATGAAGGATTTGAAATCTAGCCTGATGTTGTTCAGCACTTCTTTCTCATCTGTATGAGCGACAAGATGTACGCTACTTTATTAATTAAGAAATGGATAAAAAGTGGAAGTGAGTAAATCATAAGGGAAGGTTTATCAACATTTCTGCAGAAGTGACAAGTTAGATTTTGTTTAAGACTTTAGCACCGTGCCATCTTGATATTTTCAATTTAGGGAATGATGAAGGAGAGGTCCAATAATTCTTATGTTAATTATGCTAATTAACAATCTAGTTAGCGATTTATCAATTTTCTAGCAGAGACTTTCTTTTCAATGTTTACTCCCCGATTACTAGCTAGTGTTAACTGAAAATCCATCTAGCACTATAAACAAGCATTAATCCTACATGGAGGGAAACTGTATATACACATCAAAGTCCACTTTGTGCGTATATAAGCTCTGAATAAAGTCTGTTCTTTCTGTGAACGTGCTGTCTAATAGTATTTAGAAGGGGAAAAAAAGAAATAGTTTGCAGTTTGAGGAAAAGAACCTGCATGAAGATTCTGATAAAGAAGAATAATCCATGAGATCCTATAGTATATATACCAGTGACAAGCCCAGATGAGCCATTAACCCCACCCCCTCTCTCAGCTATAGAATATATATATATATAAATATATACACATTAAAATGTAAAGATCTGGACTCAATTAGGCTCACAGGTATGGACAGTCACACAGCTTTGTTTTGTGATAGATAACAGAATCAGATTAGAAAAGTTGAGCTCTCCTAATCGCACTGATCATGCTGTGATCTTCTCTGGAGGATCAACAGGAAGGCAAAAGCTGCATGAGGAAATCCATCACCCTGCTTCCTCAAGCTAATCCAACAGGCTCGGACACACACACACACACACACACACACACACACACACACACACACACACACACACACACACACACACACACACACACACAATCCATCCAAAGGATCTCATAGCTGGCAGGACTAACAGCACTGTGTGATGGAGTCTGCTTGAAACATGCTGTTTCCTGAACACCACAATTCACCCGTTATCATCAAACCTCAACAGGTATCAGCAAAAAATTAGAAATAGGCCCAAACACAGTGTGTTGCCAACATTAATGTATATGCATGAGCATCTGCCATCTGTCAAAAGCCTTTAGGAAGTGAAGGTACTGTCCACAGATGAGGATTTCATGCCACATGGCTTGTTATTGAGCAAGGTGCCTGTGTCTAACTTATGTGAGCAGCCAATTCCAGCAGCAAGGAAAGATGAAACAGAGTTGAGATATATGGCAATCATAGTGCTCTCACTTACCCATCTGCTCCCCTTGGGGAATATATCACAGAGTGTTTCATCAATATTCAACAGGTAGATTCTATTTACGCATGAGTATCCCTGTCAATCCCTCAGCCCATTTTTCATCACCTCACCTGACTGACCTGTCCATGTGCATACCATCATGCTGGAGGATAATTACCATGCAGGAGACAGAGGCCGGGTGGGACCAAGATTACTTTTTTTTGGAACTGAATACCAATATAAGAGCTCTGGGTATTGACCAGTTTCTAATACTGATCCAATACTCACAACTTTTTGGAAGCAAAACTGTTGTTACATGAAACATTATTAAAAGGAGTGATGATGTCATTCTTTAAGACAACTTGCTTCTTGTATTCACATCCAACATCTGTGCCGCATCATTCAGCATCGCACATGTCTGTGACAAAATATGGCAGTGAATATGGCAGAATGGAAAATGTGTCAAATCTGATCGAGAGCCCTCATTTCATTTTGGTTTAATCCCTGATATTGATCACCAGTTGTGGATCAGCATATCCCAAAACAGAAAAATACACGAGTCCAGATGCTAAACAACTGGCAGACTGCAGTCCAGATGCAGCCCTAGTAAAGTGCATAAGATCAAATCAAACTCCCAGAAAATGTCAGAACCGAATAATGTAAGAAGAAAAATCGGCAGAAGTTAAAATACTTCAGTTTTCTAAACACGAACCAGTTTGACTTCTGCTTATACAATCACATGCTTTATGTAAATAATTTACCTGAAGGCAACTTACTGAGAAGATAAAGAATCATCAAAGACTTTCATAGATATTTTTAATTCCTTTACCCTCTCTGGTCTGATTAGAGAAGTGTGTGTGAGATATATGCGTTTATTCACTATTCAGTTTCAAAACAGATGTTTTATATCTCTAGAGTCTGTGTAGCTGGTCAAAAGTGGCAAGTTCTAAGTACCAAGAGGTTCCAAGAGGAAAACAAAACCACTTCAAATCTATAGACACAAATCACTATTGGATGAATTGTAACTGTTGTCACCACTCAGTCATGTTGGGTGCTTATCCAGACCTTCATAGAATTTAGTTGCACACATCTACACTAGGCATTATGCCAACACACTGGGCCTTTGTTAAATCAGCTCAACTAATTTTATTCATGTGGATTGCCTATTCCCAGTGTGATGGGGCGAAAAAGTCAACAATATCATACAGGGTGTAAGAAGTCACTTTTCAATCAGTAATCAAACCTTGTAACAATTACAGGCTAACGCACTAAATACTAATACTGAGGTCCAGATTGATAATGTTTCCTGATGGAAGTTATTTTCAAGCTTTCTTGCATGTCTTATTAACATAATGAATTAAGCAGATCCGTCAGGAAACTATATAAAAGCAAAGTTAATCCTACCATGAGTATAATTTACCTGTGAAGTAGAAGGTGAGAAAGAAAAGGAGCAGGCCTGTGAAGAGATTGCTGAGGAAGGTGACCACACCGCAGGTGATGCCCTCTGGCACAGGGTACACCGTCTCAATGAAAAGCTCGAAGAAGATGGGAATGCTGCTGTTGATGAAGATGCCCACCAGGATACAGGAGGTATAAAGTGTGGCTGAGGACACAGGAATTCGTGCAAGATCAGACCTATTATCATATTGCCCTTGCCCAGTATAAACCAGTCTAAAAAAAGACACATTTAAACATACATGTGCAAAATCCAGCTATATGTCATTCTAATGTGATATTTAGTATTGCTTACACATATTGTATACTCACTGGACAGCTATACATTTATGCAATGAGCCATAAAATCATGCAGGTACAGGTAAAAGTTTAGCTAATGTTAATATCAAACACCAGGATGTGGGGAAAAAAAATCATTTCAGTGACTTTGACAATGGCATGTTTGTTTTAGCCAGACAGACTGGTTAGAGTGTTTTAGAAGCTGATAATCTCCTGGGATTTTGATGCACAACAGTCTCTACACAGTCTGAAAACACAAAACCTTTCCCTGATTGTCCACCCATGAAGGTGGGGCTCTACGGTATTAAACCAAATGAGGGTAGGATATTTTATGAGGCTTAAAACACCAAATATTGTTTAGAAATAGAAACAGAATTCATGTACACACACACACACACACACACACACACACACACACACACACACACACACACACACACACACCACACCCCCCCCTGTCCCCACCCCAATTGGACAACATGTAGTACAATATAAAACAACGTTTTTTGGTTTACTCTATGGGGTGGTTGGGTTTTGACAGAGGTATACCAGTCATGGCTGAGTAGGGCTGAGAAAGAGACGCAAACTATTTTCATCCCTGAGTTTGGCGCTATACTTGTACTTGTTCTTGATATGAAATTGCTCCATGTCTAATCAGCAGTCCAGCTATGTGTACTACAAACCACAAATTGCTAAACCCATGTGACTTCTTACAATAAGCAGTAAATTAGTTATATAATGTCATCGGTAGGTGGTGCATTAGGCACGTATTTTGTACACTCATTCAAAATAAAAGTTTTCCCTCAACCCCCTGCTCAATGCTTTACCCCAACTTAAGAACCGCTGCCTTATATTATGGCCCTCAGTCGTCATATTTGGAATGTGTGCCAGGCAGAGAAAACCCAGTCAGCCCAGATTGGTGTGTCAATATCACTGTGAGAGTGCCCATAAAGAAGCAGATGCCAAGCAAGAGATGGTTATGGATGTCCATGTTTAAGCTGGCTGATCTGTGGGGCATATGTTCATATCAGGCCTGCTTGCATGGAGCCCCAGTCCTCGTTTCCCTTCACTGAGCTGGATCTAATGAGCTCCTCTGGCTCAGCTCTTTTAGTTCTCCCACTGAGGTTTGCATTCACAGCTGTTTGCCACTTTCACGTCTCCACACAACACTACAAAAAGGTTATATTTGTTTCAGACTACCTTTGGTGGAGGGCAAATGAGTAAGCCTAGTCAAGCAGGTGAGTGTGAACCAAGTGGCTGCCAGTGAGGCTCCAGCCAGCATCAGCACTGCAATCAGCTTCAGCATGCCCCGGATAGAGTCTGCAAACCTGCAAGAGAAACAAGACATAAAATAAGAACAGCTTCATCTTCAACAGGTTCATCTTTTTCTCTCTTTTTTGGCTCTCAGCATATACAAAACATCTGGGAGATGTTATATCTGGTACAAGTGCCAGAGGAGCCCTAGTTAAACTGACTCACAACTTCAAACACACATGAAAGAATCCAGGTCAATGTAGTTAGCACAGACAACATTCTCCCTCCACAAATTTTAATTAGCACCTCTTATCATGTTTAGGTACGAGTGTCTCCAGGATATTTCTCTACAAGGTGGAAATCTGGTCAGGAAAAACCTGAAGTCAAATCAGTTATTACAGACTGATATAAAATCCATCTTGTCAGATTGAAACAGTTCACACTCTACATGGGAGAGCATGGGCATAAAAGTGAGAAAGTGAGAGTTTAATTAGAGGTTAAGTTGATGCTTTGGGAAGTTATTGAACTGCACACTATTACAAATTGCATGATGTAGCACCAGTGTTATGAATAATATGAAAGTTGAATATATGTGCACTCACTGGCTACTTCAAGTCCTAATCTTCTGCATGATGACACGAAATGGAATGTCTAGAGTAAAATACAATTTCACTCTATGCAATCTGCTACATGTTCACTCCAACCTGGAACCAATATTGTTTAGTACACCTATAAACTGTCATTTTGTGCTCTAATGGCTTTGAAGGGTTTGGCAGTTTGCTTTTTATATCAGCATTTGTGGAAAGCACTGCATGAATAAGGAAACAGCTTAAAGAATGTTTAAAACAGTTGCAGAGGAAACATTCATAACTTATGTCATGTGAAAAATAACAAGCACACTTGATGCATAGGACCAAAACAATTAAGCAAAGGACCATACATTCCAACTCCAGGCATGGTAATTTCTCCTCCTCCTGGTTAATAGAAACAGAAGTTTTAAGTTTAGCTTACCAGTGATTAAACACTCTTCAGGTTGTTAATGGGCCACTGCTTGATGGATGGCATTGGGTGTTTCCTTCTAATAACAGCAGCGTTTGTCCTTATTCAAGCAGTCTTGGGACCATTAAAAGTCGCAGGACTGTTCATCAAGTGTCTCAGTGTGCGCTGCGCTGCACTGCACTACCTGCTAATTGTTCATCTGTTCGGATGAATTCTGCCATGTCGGTGAACAAGGACTTTTCTTTGAAGAGGACAGTATCTATTAAAAGCACCTCTGGAGCCGAATCAATTAAAATGTGCGGTCATCACCCCTGGAGCTGAGTGTTAATGCAGCCATTTTTCCACAGCCAGAACACAACCCACTAGGCCACGTCTGTGCAGCGGCACTGGGGTATCTAATAACTTACACACATTTGTGCATTTGCATTTTGATTCATGGCAGAGAAAAAGCACTGAGGCCTTGTACACTGTATCTCATGCCGACCCATTAATGGCATGTAGCCCTGAAAACGATCAGTAACGGCACCACAAAAGAAAAGGCTGCCAGGAGGAAGAACGAGGGGCATCTGTTGCTTCTCTGAGGCCTCCCTCTGCACTCCCAACAGAGCCTCCATTTAGTCCTCACAGACGTGCATTTTCACACACAAGCGTACACACAACAGAGGACAGCCAATCAGCCAGGCGTCTGGTTTCTTTAATCAGTCTCTCTGACTCGCTGTCCAAGCTGCAGTCCACTGTTTATTTGAATAACAAGCTGATCAAGAGCATTTTAGAGGGTTGTATTTGCCCTTTAGTCATTAAACGATGTAAGCACTAGATCATCATTTTCTACTAATTGTACTGCTCCCCCAACGCTAACCCTCTGACCAAAGGAGTTGGCATCTGACTGACAGAAAGAGTTATGCATTAATTTTCTTAATTACCTTTTTTGAATGTTGCCATTCCCTGGAACTGCTGACTGCGCCCAGGGGGTAAAGTGTTTATTCATCAGTAATAGTCAGATCCCATTTTTTCTTCTGTAGACAAAGTTCAGTTATCTGCACTAGTGCCTATCCATCAGGCTTTGCAGCATGGCCATTTCATTAGCATTTTCAGCTGCCGTTCATCACAAACGTGATTTTAATAAATTACATGGGAGAGGATGAATTAGTTGCGGAGCCTGGGAGAATCCAAATGGTCAGGAGAAGAAGAAAAAAAAGTGTGCTTTACAAAACGGTGACATTGACAAAACAACACCTTTCAAGGTTGGTGAATATACAGTGCGGAGAGTCATTTATCTCTATACAGCACCGACACAGGAGATTCAAAAGCGATGCTATATTATGTACAGAGCTATTTTACATAAGACCTCAATTAATTCACCTCTGCTTAATGTGCGTACCTTGCCATGGCTACTCCAAACACACAGCCTCCAACAATAGACCAAAAGCCTATCCATCCAGCATCTACCTGTTAAAAAGGGAGAGAGAGAGAGAGAGAGAGAGAGAGAGAGAGAGAGAGAGAGAGAGAGAGAGAGAGAGAGAGAGAGAGAGAGAGAGGGGGAGGCAGAGAGGAGACACAAAATAAAAAAAGACAAGAGACATGAGAATTATTCATTGCTTGTGATGCAGAGGCTATGCTCGTTGAAAAACTGGTTGCAGAATGAAACAGGATGCCTGTCTTCTGAGAGAACATGTCAATCAGTTGGACAGCAAATTGCCTGACTGCATTCCATGCAGCATGCATGACTAGAGAGCAAGCTTTAAGCAGAACACTTTTATTTTTTCCTGCTTCAACTCTAACAGATGTCATAAATCAGACAGTGCAGTGATGGGCACAGCTAAGGTCAAGCATGGTGATATTGATTTGGTATTGGGGGTTGTATTTCAAGAAGACAAAATACAACCTAGACATATAACCGCAGGACGCTCCAAACCCCAAAGCTCGATATGATGCGTGTCAAACCACCCAAGAAGGCACTAAGCGCTCTGTACCTAAGGAACACAGTTTGGTGCACTATTCTTCAGTGTACAGCCAATCAACTCAAATCAAAAACAGATTTACATTCTGCACCATGTGCAAGTTCTTATCTGATTCCTTTAACAGACAGGTCATTAGCTTTCTTCATACATTTGGGTTTTCTCACAAATGCAAAATGCTACTTCAAGGTTAGCATTTACTCTAATTAGTTAGGCAAATATGAAACATTTTAAACTCATTTAGCTGCCAGAAAGCAAACACTTAATTTGGAGGAAAGTAGTAAACTAATGCCTATATGCTAAGTGGAAATAAGATTTGTGGTGTGTTAAGTGTAATTATGCTTTTTTAAGCATGGTCAATAATCAGGAAATGAGTCTAGGATGCACAATTTAGAGCCGATGCTTCAGGCTCTTGGTACATGTGTGTGTTTATAGACCCTTAGTTTTTGTTTTGTAGAATCCTCGGGGCAAACAAACATTGCATCAGTCCTGGAAATAAGCTCTTTTCACATAAACCATTAAAGGAAATGGCTTTAAAATGTTTAGTCGTGCTTTTTTGGCAGTTTTGGACAAATCATGCCCGTTTTGTGCTTGTCAATCTAAACTAAGCTCTTTAGGGCAAACTGGAGACATCTGATTTATTAAAATAGCTGAGTAACTGCCCTTCTTAATAATTCAGCCACGTCTACTGTCTTCTATGGATTTCGTCCATTCGGTTTGACTCTCTGAGCCGGAATGATGTCTGGTTCTGATCTGAACACCTGTCTTATGGAGCAGTATGCAGGTGGAAATAGTTTAATAATTTAAACATTCTCCTCAATGCTTCTATCTCACTGTGTTCGTGTCGAAAATTTGAGTTTAGGGAGAGAACAACATTCAGAAGTGTACACCTCCAGCTATGTCTATAGAGACATAAGGACAAAGGACAGTGTATGACTTAATATTTATTTGACATCAAAGAAAATAAAATTTAAAAGCATGGAGCATGATCCTATATTTTATCTGTAGATGCCTAAGCAAAGTAAAACATAGTCTGGTCAAAGCACACAAAGGATCAAGTCAAATAAACACTCCATGCACATCCTGCTTCAATTGACATGGCACAACTCTGTCTCCTTGTTGAACATCATTTCTTTTGAAAGAACTTTGAAAGGTCCTCTCAACAGAAGTGGCCATAAAAGCAGGGAATGCTTCAGGTGGTTGCATCATGAATAACAATCATAATGGGAAATGAAGCCTGAAAGCAAGGCGCATCTCTCTAACAGCTGTATGACACAAAAAAGGACAATGTGCCTCCTTCTTGGTTGATTTCTTGAGGAGTAACACCTGTCTCATACTAAATGTTAACAGGTCACTGTCACGCACAGGATGCAGAAACATCTCTCTCAGACTATGCCAAAACTGTTTAAACCCCCAGTCCACAGGGGCAGATGCAAATCTGAAGAGGGTGGAGAGAATCAGAGATGCTGTGATGGAGGACTTCTCTCATTAATCTGTAGAGCTGTTGAATGTGCCGTATTTTGGCAAACATGCAAATAGAGGAGTCTCTTGCATGTACGTTTGATTAGACACTGATGGGAATGGCTTTGGAGGATTTCTTTTTTTCACAAGGCAATAATTAGATTGTTACAACAGCTGATTTAAAGTGAAAAGTCTATTCACAGAGATCTGCCGGGTTTTAATGAGGCGGTTCAGGAAGGAAAACCATATTAGAAGATTTTTTGCTGTGGGCGCACAGTCACTAATGATACATGTACACTCTGGGGTTAATTATGAGTCAAAATCAATACTGGACAAGGAAATTGCATTTTTGTGCATTTTGCCTGGGCCACAATGAAAATGATCGTCAACACGGCATGAAAAGAAAGAGAACGATTACATGTCAATACACACACCCACCTCCTCTCTCAGACTCTACTCAGAGGCAGTGTGTCTGGTATGGAATTATGCTGCTTTATAAAATACTCGATTCTCAATACTTAAGTTCTGTTGCAGTAATTCAAATTTCCTTTTGATACCTGGTGGTACCTTGGTGGTTAGAAAAAAAAAAAAAAAAATAAATAGCTTGAATTAGTTCCATTCATTCAAAATAACCTACGTATGTGTTCTTCATATGAAGTGAGAAGATTTCTTACCTGGCTAACTCTGACAGGAGTCAGAATCATGTCCAACACACCAGACCATCCAGCTACAACTCCTGTAGGCACTGAATAGGCAAGCGCGATCATCAGGAACCTCATGTTACTATAACAACAAGAGAAAAAAAAACCATTCTGCTTATTCGAGCAAGATAAACACAAACATCCATTCTAATTAAAATACATAAATATCAATTATATCTCTAATCACAACCATTTATATAAATTACAGAAACCTGAACCTGTCCTACATTCACATTTCTGATTATATATCTACAAATTTATACTTTATCCTTTGGTCCATTCAGATCCTTTCAGTTGATTAAATATTTCTGATAAAAAGAATGAACAAATCAATGAGTCCAACACAACTGATTAAACAGCCATTTTAACTTTAAGTCACTGCTCAGAGACTGATAACGGTTAGATGCCAAATTTCTAGAGCACATTTGACTGATTCCTGAGACCTGATTCATATTTTTAAGCATGCTGGGGTTCAACTCAGCTCAGGATTTTCTAAATACTGTTTTCTCAATGCAAACAGAGCAACACGGCAGCTTATGAATCGTCTAAACACCTCAACCTTATAATGTCAAATTCATATAAATTCCCGTTATGTTTAAAAATCCTACAACAGCAACACAGGTGTGTTTGTAAGCAGATTTTACACAGCAGTGGAGGCTCAACGGTTAAGGTACTGGGTTACTGATTCAGAAGGACAGAGTTTTCAGCCCCAGCACTGCTAAGCTGCCAATGTTGGGCTCTTGAGCAAGGCCCTTATCCCTCTCTACTCCAAGGTGCTGCATCATGGCTGACCCTGTGCCCAACTTCCTAACGAGCTGGGATATGTCAAGAAAAGGATCATAATGGAAAAGCAACAATATTTAAAAAAAGATTGTTTTAAAAAATGGCATATTGAGGCATAAATAAATTCTTCAATTTTGGTCAAAATACCAAACATTGTTTCATTTTTATAAAAGAAAAAGGTGTAAGGAAAAAAAAATGCATGCATGAATAAATGAATGAATGAATGAGTATTTGATTCTGGTGAAGGTGCCCATCGTTACCAATTATTTATTATTATTACCAACTATTTTTTAATTATATAAAAAAAAAAACAGCTTGCAGCCATAATTCAGTTAGTAATTAAAAATGACAACAATTACTAAGTTATTAAATAACTCCATTAAATTTAAATAAGCCCAGTCTTCATCCAAAAGGGATAATAAACCTTTTTTGGCTTTTTGTAATATCAAAGTAATAATACCCGCCTAGGCAACCAAGTTCAATAAAAAAAAAGGCACAGAACAGAAGACAAACCAACAAACTACATTGTTGAGATTGTGTTTTGATTTTGTGTGTGGGGGAGTTGGGGTGTGGAAGTATATATGTGTGTGGATGTACACATGTATGTATACTTACACTGAGCTTCTGTAAATACATTACTAGATGAGATACAAGGCCACATCTGCTGGTATGTGAAGCAGGAGAACAATGGTAAGAAATAAAAATTTTCATTGTGTGTTAGAAATGATGATCGTTATAATGACAAAAAAATCACAGTTATTTTAATGGGGAAATGGGCTTGGGGCTTTTTCTCCAGTATAATGGTTTAACCAAGTGACCGTGTCAGTGAGGAAAGAGAGAGAGGGAGAGAGAGATAAATGACAGAGCGTGGATGTACTGCATGAAGGAATCCTTTTGCGCAAGAGTGTTAATTGTAACATGGCAATTTTCATTTATTTACTCATTTGTCTTTAATAACCACTTTATTCTTATCCCTATACCAGGAACACTGGATGTGAGGTGGGAACACACCTTGGATGTGATGTTGCAGTTCATTGTAAAACATCCTGCATACACACATGGACACACTCATTCGCACCTAGGGGCAATGACCCAGTGTGCTGCTTAAAATGACAAAACAGTTCAAATCTGCACCAACAAGAGCAATCAATTCTATCTTCACCAGCCCAGATGTACATGGTCTTACTTAGCATTGCTTTCAGTACATGGCTTGTGGGAAAGTAAAGCAGCTTGTGGTATCTGATCATGAACGTTTTGTACACACTGAACACCACAGAGCACACTGATCTGTTGTAGATCTGCTCTTGGGAATGCAATTGAGATGACTGGGGAGACCTGGTAGTCTGGAAGAGTTTAAATGACAGCTGTACACCGACTGTTGAAAGTGGAAAAAAAACTAAAAAATTAAGATTTAAAATAATGTGCTATTGTTGAGCAGAATTTGTCCTAAAATGCAAGACAAGGACCACTGATTTCAGACACCGTAAATGTCCTTCACTTAACTGTAAACTAGAAAGAGATTGGGATGGTTCAAGAGCACATGATTCACTGAAATATCAGATTGTATTGTACATCCAGTTGATTGTAAAGCAGCAGGAGATGCATAGTACCTACATTTATCACTTTATAATTTTAGCAGAAGAATCAGTTTATGTTATAATATTTAGGCATATAGTCATACCCTTTTATATGTTTTCATAAATGATAGTTCCTTATCTATACCCAATTCCCAATTCATACAAAATTACTCTGTAGTGTACTGTAGGCCCAGTGCTATGTACGGTTATCTCACACCCTTTATTTTCTTTTGTTCTGCTTTACCGACATCGGCAACCTCTCATGCGTTCAATTGCACCATTTGTGCGTAACTCATTAATCACTCTTATCTTTAAGGGTTATCGCTTCTGAACATAATCTAATTTTGTTTTTATTTAACACAGTCTAATTGAAAGCAATGATAACAGCTGCCGTAAGAGAGACATGGATGCATTACTCTTTATTTAAACTAGGTGTTCAAGGCATATCTAAGTGTTTATTTTGTTACCAACTCCTCAGCTTTCCTGTCACACAAAATCTATGCAGCCTTTCAGCCAAGTGACAGAGAGATAAATGTGTGCAGGACAGCGACTACACCGAGCTGACAGCAGAGCTAGCTCTTGGCCAAGTGTAATTATAGAATGGAGCAAGTGCTTAGCAACAAAGCTTTGTCTTTTGTGGCTTCATGTCTCCATGACATACGTTTATTTTCAGTCTGTCTCAGTCCTACATAAAATATTGTAAGTATCATACTTGCTAATATGTGATTTAATTGTTACTAAGCATTTCATTTCTTTAAGTAGCTGCATGTGAAGATAAAATTACTTCTAAAGTGCAAATTTTCAAAATAAAATCACTGCTTCAAACTTTTAACACAATTTTAATATATCAGCTTATTATTCAGCTATCTGTCTTAAATCACATAGTTCAGCACATTCAAAGAATTTTCAGGTTTCTGGAATAAAACTAATAAAAGTATATTAAGTTACAAGAGAGAGGAATGCAAGTCTGGATCCAGCCATGAGTACTGGAAGGGGTTAAACAGTTTCTAAATACATTTTTCCCAATTATTTCCTTAAGAATGTACTAATATACAGTGTTACATCTGTTAGGTGCTTTAACAGTACTAGACATCACTAATCACACAAATCTGTGTAGAACTATCAGCCTCATCTTTGCATCAAGTCATTTTGCCTTCATTCACCAAAAATCAAATATCTGAATAGTCATGAAAGCCAGTGCTTCAGTCCTCATAAATAAACACAACACAATCCAACACACAAGTCTTAAGATTTTAGCATTAAAACTTCTGTCTGTAATCATCGCCTGATATAAAAATCCCCAGCTATATCATTATGTCATCTATTAGCATTTCTAAGAGAATCTCTCCAATCACTGCATTAGAGCACCAGGGCGACGAGTGTCTCAAGGTCCCCTTAGAAAATCAGCCACCTCACCTGGATTTCTGTCCGTGCTTCAATCACTCCCATCCCAATTATAATCATCAACCATGTTCAACCACCCTCCTTATGTTCCAAATGCACCCTCCCTGATTTCCATGAGTGGGTGAAAACCAACAATACATCCCACAGCCAGCTCAAAGACTCACCAGACACCCTTTTATTTCTTTTTTTCAGGCTTTTGTGATGATTGCTTTGCTCCCTTTTTATTTACGCTTCACACATTAAATTCTATTGAATGCATTGGGAAAAGAAAGAAAACTTCTGCAACAATGAAGTCTTTATGTATCAGACTGAAACTTTACCTAGATGTAGATGCGAAAGAACCGGGTAAGTGCTGCTGTGGCCTGGATGGTGTAATCGTGTTTTGATGCAGCACCTTCTCTCCCAGTTGAACCCGTTTCATTAACCTTACAGCAGCAGAAAAATCAATACCCATACACCAGCAGGAGCTTATTTGGATACAGTACAGAAGAATTTCAGGTTCATTATCTGTGAAATATTTTGTAGGAGCCTGCAAAGCAACAACTAACTCTGGGCAGTAGACGATCAGTGGGTAAGACGTTGATCTACTGACCAGAAGGCTGTAAGTTCAAATCCCAGCACTGCCCTTGTTGGGCCCTTGAGCAAAGTCATTAACCCTCAACTGTTCAGTTATATATATGACAAATATAAGTTGCCTTGGATCAGGGTGTCTGTCAAATACTGCAAATGTACACTAACTGTTGTTCATTAAGGCAGGTCATGCTGAAATGCCTCAGGAACTAAGCATACTAATACTTTTCCCCTAAGCCACACTAATCCACACTTACCAAACTAATCAAGCTCTGAATAATGCTTTTTGTAAAGATGGCATGAAATGATATTACTCAGAGCATTTGAGAGAGACTTGACTCAAAAAAAAGTAATTAAATGAGCTATATTTCAAACTCCAGAGACATCTAAGCCTGAGAAGAGAAATTAGTTTCACAGATAACTTAGAGTTCTGAGAAACTGACTACTGTCCCTCATCTGCAGTGTTCTGTGAATGTGCACAAGCATTACAGAGCTTAGGCTGCTGCTCGACTCTGATACGATATGAAATGCCAAGTATTCATCAGCTAGACTCCAGTCAGCAATACAATATGAATTCATTTCAGCTGTCTATATGTATGTATAAAATACACAAACAAGTATGCTGTTGTGCTGTTTGAAATATCCTAATTATAATTCATTCTGTAGAAAGTTTGTGTTTGTTTGAGAGCAGAAAATCTGCTGTCCCTCTGTGGTTTAACCCTGGCAGATTAAAAAAGACGGGGTCCTTATGCCAATGCCGCTGGATGCTCCCTTCTTTCCAGGGAGCAGCCTTCAATCCCTTCCAGCAGAGCTGAGGCAAACAAACCCAAGGCAAGGAACAGCCGCTTCTGATTGGTAAACAGTGACACTGGCCCTGGCTTTGATAAACAACCTCTATCAAAAGAAGAAAACTGTGTACGCTGCATTCAGGATGAAGTCGGCAGAATGAAGACTCATGTGGCCGGGAAGATTGCAGAAAAAGATGATCTATTTAACATGCAGGGACAGTGTCTGCCAAACTTAAGACTTCATAATTACTCTACGGGGATAGAGCCACATCTTTGATGTGCAGTAACTAACTAGAACAGATGGCGAGTGGCGAAATGACAAGACCCTGTTCATTAAGATTTTCTGTCCCTTACGTCCAGACCAAATTCAGCTCTTCGCTGGTTCTTCCGAATTAGAAAACCCACATTAATCTCATCCAGATCTCTAAATGTGTAGAGGTGTTGCTCAAAATACTTTGAAAGCATCTGCGTGGTTAGATCAACAGACCCTTTTGCACTAGTGCTACATTTGCATTAGATTTCAATACACACCTACAGACAGTTATGTCCTTATGTTTCCTGTTCTTATGTAACATATATTTTGCCTTACATCACAATTCATTCCTATATTCTTCACATGGGGAAGAAACATGAAAAAGTTTTCAAATTTGTTTAAATCAAACTTTCTCGCTACATCAAATTAGGAGGGATTTGTTTTTGGTGCATTTGCATGATCAGAATCAAATCTCTCCAGTTGACCTTGATACATTTTTTTCATAACTACATACATCCTCACATCCGCAGAAAAACTCAATATGACAATATGAAGGAGACGAATGAAGAAAATCCATTTATAGCAACAAAACTTTTAGCATATTATCTAGCATATTGTGATCATTAGTATATGTGATCATTTTTAGAGATTAAACAAAACAGAGCCACACTTTTCTTTTTAACCCTGAACCCATAGAGGATTCAGACTAAATATTTGGTGTTGTGTGCACTTATGCATAGGTGTGAATCTTAAACATCATGGAAACTAAAGTTCTGTAAATAGTACATGTTGAGAGTTTGTCTGTATCGAAATACCTCAGTAATCTGCAGATGCTGCTCCGGTAGCTGAGTCGCTGGCTAGCTGCTGCTACGCTGGGTGGAATGGGCGGCCTAGATGGGAAATAGTGTAGCACGACTGCAAAGAGGACTGCAATCATCCCCAATTCTGCACACAAAAAGATAACACGGGTAAGTCACCAAGCCATTACCTCTATTGTAATCTCGCAGAATTGGTCAGGCTTGAAGATAAGCTTGTTAAGTATACTCCGTAAGCATGTTCGGTTACGTATGCTATCTCAGACATTAAATGCGCCATGAGAAAGAAGGATCCCAAGCAACATCATTAACAACCACATTTATCTGGAGTTAACTAGGAGATGGGAAGATTTATTACACCCCTGCACAGTAAGGAAACACATAACGAGGCGAGTGATCGTCTCATTAACCCGGCAACAGACATATCCGCAATAACATATTAACTGTAATGCGACAGCCTCAAATTTTGATGCTATAGTTTACATTTAGATTAGTCTCGGTGTGATTTCTGTGTGTTTTATAAACACAGCGCTGTGGACCGGTCAGAAGTTATTGATTAAGTTTCTAGTGCAGCAGATCTGACAGTAGTCATTATACTAGTTGGCTGTTAAGAAAGGTTGAACTGTACGTTCTAATAATGATTTTTTACAGTGATAGCTAATTCACAGAGACTTGCACAATGTATGCTCTACATGATCTAAGACTAAAAATAAATGGATAAAATACGCGTTGTTATTGAAGAAAGAAAAATATATAATCGTTGATATGGTAACGCTTTCTGGAAAATCAGTAATTTAACATTTAAAGGAGTTAGGTGAGGAGGCCTGGGGTTCAGTCAGCAATCCTGTTTATCCCAAAGTGTTCAGTGGGGTTCAGGTCAAACGGGCTGTGCAGGACACTCGTACTTATATTCCAACCTTGGCAAACCACGTGCTTGCTTTGTGCACAGGGGGATTGTCATGTTGAAGCATGTTTAGGCTCATTAATCAAATTGAAAGGAAATTTTA